>ML811945.1:58986-101080 GCA_009831015.1 Picea engelmannii
AAGACTTCACAACCAATATGGCTCAAAATACCAAGCATGCCTTTAAAATTATGGAATGTAAGGTATTGAAAGCCATGGGAAATAACTTGGGGACTTTTATAAACTTTGATGGAAGTTCTTTGTAAAACCAATACAAGGCAATAGCAAGGATTTTGGTGGAAATGGATTTGAGAGACGGTTTGCCAGACCTCATAGAGAAAGTGATACTGAACATGGATTATAATTTAAGGTTGGATTATTGGAAATTTCCTTCCATTATGTAAAGTTCTATCTCTGTGGTCATGTTGTAGAAAATTATACAAACAAAGGAAGTGATTGAGTATCGAATAAAAAGAACTATGAAGTCAACAAATAATGGGAGGAAGGAAAACCATAAGGAGGAGATATGTTGTCCCCACTGATAATAGGGAAAGTCGATGTAGAGTTTATATGGATATTTTGGATTCCATATAAATCCCTAAAGGCTAGCTTAAGGATTGTGACATTATTAACACAAAAGACAAAAGGGATCTAACATGATAGTAAAATTTCATCATTCAAAATACAGAGCTAAAGGAGGAAGCATTGTTCAAGAACCTTCTAAAAATAAAATATCTCAAACCAATTTCGAAAAGGGAAAAGGTAAGACTTATATTATGGATCCATGTCTATCCGAGTTTTCCACTTTCCTTAATCAATATATGGTAAAGAGCATAAAGTCGAAGTTAGATAAACCTAGGGAGGCCCTAGAATTCTTATATTCTTGGTCCTTGATTTCACCTTCAATCCCCAATCAAAATATAAACCTCTCTTCAATATTAAGTAGAGCATTAAAACCTATCTCTTTGTCCAATAATCCTTTAAGCCTAAGCTTGGTTATAGGATGTGATGATTGTAGGGAGAAATGCAATAGGTACTATTTGAGGCCTTGGAAAGGTGAAGCCCAAGTAAGGATAAGGGCATCAAAGGAGGTTTGTGTTTAGATGCTATATGCCATAAAAGTGTGGGTAGAAAATTAATTATGTCCCTAGAAAAGAGTAAAGCAGAAAATGAAGTTTTGGAAGGAAAGCAACAAATATTAAGCGGTGAATTAGAGCAAGGAGAGCCTTAGGAAAAGTTAAACCATGATCATCTTTGCCTAAATTGTTTCAGAGGTGAAAATCGAAGTATTTTCATTGAGTAAGATTTGGAGAATGGATGCCACGAGTGAAACCCTAAATTTCAATGAATACACAACCTCAGACCTGGGCATTAACATTTTATAAAGATAGATTCGATCCCAATAAAGGTGATGTCAATAGATTCGATCCCTTTGTGGATTCAAACTCTGTTATGAAACCAAACAAAGGTGAGATATAACTCTCCAGAGACAAATTTTTTTCTTTTGGTAATAGATAAACAAATAGTTTGGTTTCTTTGCCCAATTTATAATTATAGGCATAGAATCCATGGCGCACTTCAAAATTAGAAATATTAAACCCTATGCAAATTTAACCCTATAGAATCCATGATGCACTTCAAATGGGAAATTTGAAAAGGACAGAGTGAGAAAAATTTACCGATCCAGAAGTCATTGTTGGTCTAGTTGGTTGCTCTGTTGCTCTCTATCCCTGTGGCTCCTTGGTGGGGTCACCGTGTTTCTTGTCGTGCCTTTCTGTCTTTATGGTGGGTCTCTGTCTCTTTGTTGTTTGGAAACTGGGTGGGGTCTTTGTTTGTCTCTGTGGATCGTTTGTCATGGAATTGCAGGGTCAAGGGTTTAGTTTGCAGTGGGTCCAAATGTGTCGTCGCAGGTTTTGTTTATAGTCGAATACCACGCGTGGGTTTTAAATATGTTATATGTGTAATATATATATGTTATATATATGTTTACAATATATATGTAACATATATATATAACATATTTATGTTACATATATATCTTATATATATATATGTTATATATGTTTGACATCGTATAATATATTTTTGCGTTTTATATTATGTTATAATATATAAATATTATATATTATAAAATATTTTTTATATTATATATTATATTATATGTTATATATTATATAGTATATTATATGTTATATGTATATATTATATAATATATAGTATGTGTTCATGATATCAACAAGTGCATCCTAGTAGAAATCAATCTGCAACTAGACACCTAAGGTAAATACAACATCCCCAGTCTCAAACAAGAGATTAGGGACACAAACATTGGTGTGTAGCATGAAACTAGTCCAATAATTAGAAGAGGTCACAAGTTCAAATCCAGAGGGGGGTAGGGTATGTATACCCCCGTAGACTTTAGCATTCAAATGGTTGGGCATAGGGGGTCCCTTGTCCCACAAACAAGGGTGTCTCATACACCGATTTGGTGTTCATCTTGGCCGTGACCTTAAAATTAGATTGTTATTATTATTATTAATATTGATGGTAGTCATGTGGTTTTGAAGTTGGTTCTTGGTTGCATCAATTTTAAATGTGAGGGACTTGATTTATAGTTTTATGTCATTCATGCTATATTCCATGGATAAAATGTTTCTAGTGTGAATCATGGTATCATGAGGACCACTTGAAGGGTTACTAGGGAAGGAGACCAACACGTTGATTGACATCTCAAGAGAATGTTGTTGAGATAGGTTGTCCATAAGGGTCGATTTTGATCTAGGCCCATGGGATCCACTTGAAGGGTTACCCATGAGCTATATTAACACAATCAACATTGCGAGAGGATTGTCTTGATATAGGTCTCAAATAATGGTATGGTCCAACCGAGTAATCTTTTCTTTTATTTTCTTTTGTAGAGTATTTACTCCCATTTCAGTATTATTATATTGATGGAATTCTTAATTCTTGGTATTCCAAATTATGTAAGAATTTCAATATTATTCTACATAGGTTATAGTCTTACATGGTCCTAAAAGCAAAGGAGTGTTAGGCACTATAGCTCTCTAATAGTACTTGACGCATCAACCCTTTAGCCTCATTGATCATATTAACCACTATTCACCATGGTTGACCACTAATGACCTTATTAACCATACTTACCATAGTTTATCATGGTTGATGACAAATGTCATTGAAAATCACTTATCTAGTAACCCACTCACCCATAAAATCCTAACCCATATTGGCCTATGTTTACAAATGTGGACTTCTAGTCAACATTGGTCCCTTCTCAAAACTAGGTCCACCTAACCCTAACCCATTCACTGACCCATTAACCACCCGAGCCACTAACCTCACAACCCACTAATCTTAGTAAATCATTAAGTCTTGAACATAATTAACCATATCCATTGTCATTGTCCATTAATAACCATATTGACTATGATATCTAAGACCCTTATGACCTTTTTTACCCTATGTTGATCCCTAAGACACCATATTAAAAATAATCCCTAAAACCCCTATGACCGCGTCTTTGAACCTAATCATTTGATAATATAAAATATCGACCACTATAATGAGCTTGGACATAGATACCCCCCAATCTCCATGAACCTTGAATTAAATGTCCCCCCTAAAACAATCACTCCCTCACACATTATGTCCCAAACAATGTTAACCCCGAAGGCACTATGGCCTTGAACATGCTAATCCCTTGATACACCTTGACACTTAATCCATATGAAACCTAATGCAATAACCCCTTAACACCTTATGACCAAAAACACACTAAGCCACTAATATGCCATGACCACTAATAATTATGGTTCTGGACATTGTGTACCCCCTAATCCCTATGAACCTTGACATGGATAACCCTTGCAACAATCACCCCCTTTCATATAGAAACCATGAAGACATGAACCCCCTGAGAAACTATAATCCAAACACACTATCCCCCTATAAATGCATTAACCCATTAAGACATTATGATCTCAAACACACTAACCCTCTCATACACCAACCCCTTAATACATTATTACTTTGAACACACTAACCCCCTAATAGAATTTGATCATTGATCCCTTTGATCCTTGATGCAATCAACCCCTAATAATTATGACTTTGAATCAAATGAATCTTTATTATATGATAACCCCCAATCACTATCAACTTGAACATGGTATACCCTCTGATCCCTATGAATCTTGAAACAATCACCCCTAGTGAACATAGTGTGACCTCAAACACACTAACAAATGAATACATTATGGTTCTGAACATAGTAACATTATAATATATTGACCCTACTAATACACTATGACTCTTAACCCCTATAACCCTTGATCTCTTAATTTACCCTTTTTATTTATTTCACTTTTATTATAATGCATTTAGAAAAGTACGAGATTAATTAATATGTCATATATGGTCAACAATATCCTTGAAATTAAAGTATCATGTCATGGTATAAAATCTCAATCACTATAACCCCGCTTGGACATAGTATACCCCCCAATATCCATGACCCTTGAATTAAATGGTCTCCCCTAACCCAATCACTCTCTCACACATTATGACCCAAACAATCATGTTAGCCCCTAAGGAACTATGACCACTAACCACTAAGCCACTAATATTCTATGACCACTAATTATTATGGTCCTGGACACTGTGTACCCCTAATCCCTATGAAACTTGACATGGATAACCCTTCAAACAATCACCCCCTTGCATATAAAAACCATGAATACATGAACCTCTCGACTCTCAAAACCCTCCCATACTGTCAATGCATGCATCTACTATAACCATATCAAATTTTAGTGCATACAAGCACAGATTGAAAAATTTTCAATGTTAGCCCCATTCACAGGTCACTCTATGAAGGGCCAAATTAAAGCATAATTTACACTAATTGGTAAATGGAAAACCAACTTGAAAATTGTTAGATGAACCAAAGTTAAAACTAGAGATGAATATGGTATAAACCTGAATTAGATTCCATTGGTTTTAGACCTCGTGCACGATTCATGAGCTCTTAAAGCATACCATGTCCATGAATTGGAGAAGCATAGTTTGAAAAAAATCATTAATATCGTTTGATTGTAGACTTATTTGTGTGTGCCATTTTTGAGTCTCGGAACCATCCCATACCGTCAAGGAAAACCATGTCAAATTTCAGTGCATACAAGCACAAACTGAAAAAATTTCAATGTTGACCCCATTCACAGGTCACTTTGTGCAGGGTCAAATTAAAGCATAATTTCCACTAATTGGTAAATGGAAAACCAAGTTGAAAATTGTTAGACGAACCACATTTAAAATTGGATATGAATATGGTATAAACCTGAATGATCTTCTCTTGGTTTTAGATCTCGTGCATTGTACATTAGCTCTTAAAGCATACCATGCCCATGACTTGGAGAAGCACAACTTGAAAAAATTCATTAAGATCGTTTGATTGTAGAATTCTTCGTGTGAGTCATATTTGAGTCTTGAAACCCTCCCATACCTTTAGGACATGCATCTACTATAACCATGTCAAATTTCAGTGCATACAAGCACAAACTAAAAAAAATTCAAAGCATAATTTCCACTAATTAGTAAATGGACAACCAACTTGAAAATTGTTAGGTAAATCAAAGTTAAAATTGGATATGAATATGGTATAATCCTGAATGAGATTCTATTAGTTTAGACCCCATGCACGGTACATGATCTCTTAAAGCATACCATGTCCATGACTTGGAGAAGCATAGTTTGAAAAAAATCATTAAGATCCTTTGATTGTATAATTCTTCGTATGAGTCGTATTTGAGACTCTAAACCCTCCCATAATGTCAAGGAATGCATCTACTATAACCATGTCAAATTTCAATGCATACAAGCACAAATTGAACAAATTTCAAAGTTGGTCCCATTCACAGGTCACTCTGTACAAGGTCAAATTAAAGCATAATTTCCACTAATTGGTAAATGGAAAACCAACTTGAAAATTGTTAGATGAACCAAAGTTAAAATTTGAGATGAATATGGTATAAACCTGAATGAGCTTCCCTTGGTTTTAGACCTCGTGCATGGTACATGAGCTCTTAAAGCATACCATGTCCATGACTTGGAGAAGCATAGTTTGAAAACATTCATTAAGATCGTTTGATTGTATAATTCTTCATGTGAGATGTATTTGAGGCTTGAAACCATACCATACTATCAAGGAATGCATATACTATAAGCATGTCAAATCATGGTGCATAAAAGCACAAACTGAAAAAAATTGAAAGTTGGCCCCATTCACAGGTCACTCTGTGCGGGCTCAAATTAAAGAATAATTTCACTAATTGGTAAATAGACAACCAACTTGAAAATTGTTAGATGAACCAAAGTAAAAATTGGAGATGAATATTGTATAAACCTGAATGAGCTTCTCTTGGTTTTAGACCTCGTGCATGGTACATGATCTCTTAAAGAATACCATGTCCATGACTTGGAGAAGCATAGTTTGAAAAAATTCATTAAGATTGTTTGATTGTATAATTCTTCGTGTGAGTCATATTTGAGTCTCAAAACCCTCCCATACCATCAATGCATGCATCTACTATAACCATGCCAAATTTCAGTGCACACAAGCATAAATTGAAAGAATTTCAACGTTGGCCCCATTCATAGGTCACTCTGTGCGGGGTCAAATTAAAGCATAATTTTCACTAATTGTTAGATGGAAAACCAACTTGAAAATTGTTAGACGAACCAAAGTTAAAATTGGATATGAATATGGTATAAACCTGAATGAGATTCTCTTAGTTTTAGACCTCGTGCATGGTACATGAGCTCTTAAAGCATACCATGTCCATGACTTGGAGAAGCATAGTTTGAAAAAATTCATTAAGATCGTTTGATTGTAGAATTCTTCGTGTGAGTCATATTTGAATCTTGAAACCCTCCCATGCCTTCAAGGCATGCATTTACTATAACCATGTCAAATTTCAGTGCATACAATCACAAATTGAAAAAATTTCAACGTTGGCCCCATTCATAGGTCACTTTGTGCGGGGTCAAATTAAAGCATAATTTCCACTAATTGGTAAATGGAAAACCAACTTGAAAATTGTTAGATGAACAAAAGTTAAAATTGGAGATGAATATGGTATAAAACTAAATGAACTTCTCTTGGTTTTAGACCTCGTGCATAGTACATGAGCTCTTAAAGCACACCATGTCCATGACTTGGAGAAGCATAGTTTGAAAAAATTCAATGCTGGCACCTTTCATTGGTCATTGTTTTTGGAAAGTTTCGATGAAGATGCTATAGGAGTGATGAACATGTCCATTGAAACCTCGATGCAATATGATGATAATGATGATGGATAATTTCATCTCCTTCACATCTATGTTGCAATTTTTTCGTTTGATTGTCGAATTCTTTCTACGAGTTGTATTTGAGTCTATAAACCTGAATGAGCTTCTCTTAGTTTCAAGAATAATATATTATCTATTTAACAAGTCCAAACACGTGAAGGTGGAAGCTCATATGCCCCCCACCCCCACATCACTCTCAATTCCTCAATATGCAATTTATGTACTATAAAATATTAATTTGAAAACAACATAGTAAGAATCAAGCATATAAACTAAGAACAAATAAATTTAAGGTAAATGAAAGAGAACAAATCAACTAAAAAAATATAAATACATACCTCGTACATTTCAACATTTCCATATCATTAATATTCTTCTTGATCCAACTCAACATCTGTATCATCCAGTTCAAAATTGATGTTGAAAGGACTGGCCATATCAACATCATCATCAATGTCACCATTTCCAATCATATAATTGTCTATATCATCATCAAGAACATTGTCTCCTACATTTGGTTCGACTTCTTCGAGTTCTTCATCTAACACATCGTCGATATCATCTTCATCCAGAACATTTTCTCGAACATCTCCTTCAAATGCTTCGACGTCTTCGTCTAACACATGAACTTACTACTCCTCTACATCATCTTCTTCTTCAATATCATATTCTTATGCTACATTATACTTTACCAACCTTCCTCTTAGATCATATCCAACAAAATATGACCAACCCCCCTTACCTGGAACCTCCGAATAAAATACATGTTCACATTGGCTTGGAAGAACATAGGGCTCTGATTCTGGCTCAAAATTCCTTGTATTAACCATGGTAAATTTGTTAGCATGTTGATTACTAGTTCTATCAGGATCACATTCATTCATTCGTAGCTTGTACCATTTTACGTCGAACATAACTAATTTGAAGGATTTAAAGTCACACTCAAGTATATCATCCAATTACCCATAGTATCGATTTTTAGAGACTTCTGGATGTTTGTCACTTTTGGAGGAAACATTAGTAACCTAAAACACTGCAGTTATCCCACTACAAGAAGTTTTCATCTTTTCATCCAACTTTTTGATGCAAAATTTGCGGCCATTGCACCACATAACATTGTGGTGTTTCAACTGAAATATTCTAGACACATAAAAAATGCATTGTCAATTGATAAACATATTTATACTTTGAAAATATTCAAATTAAGAAAAAAAAACACGCCATATACATCAACATAATATTCAAAAAAACTAAATAGTATGGGTGAATATATTCTTGCCTATTTATCTTTTAAACCACATGCTAAATCAATTTCCCTCTATGCAAGATTGGTATCTCCTTCATGTTAAGCTTCTTTGACCAATGTAGCCACACCATACTATGATAAATTACCATTATTATATTGTATACATCATTCAATTCATACCTTCATCCAATAAAAAATGTTTGCAATGTATAAATGTATTGCATCCCACTCTCGAGCAACTGTATTAAAATAAAACAATTCACATATATTTAGTTACCATGGTATACCTTCATGTAATAATGGATTATGTAGGAAGACTAAAAATTAAATAAGTACGATATACATAAAAACAAAAGTCAAATGTATTATAAATCGCCACCATGATCTACTTACTTGTCACTTTCCTCATTCTACCTTTCCCCAATTGGTGCTCCCCTTCAAATTTGTTGATGGAGTTGACATCCTAAATGTGATCCACATTAATACTTGCAACTATTTTAGGAAGATATTGAGTAATATAAACCATGGTTTGATATACCATATATCCCTCTACCACAAAACCCTCAGGACATGCTCTTTGTCTAACCAAAGCCTTCAATGATTTCAAGTGCCTCTCAACCATCCACATTGACCTTGTGTGTACACGTCCACACTTTTCAATCTCCTCAACTTGGTATATGAGGTAGTGTTCTTGTGCATTGAAAAATGTTGAAGGTAGATACTTTTTCATTTCACACATTAGACGAGAAATTTGCATCCTCCAATAATTTATATCTTCTTTATCAATTTCTTTAGATGACAACCATCTACAAATGATGCAATCAAATCACAGGTTTCAACTAAAAAGTATATAGTACTACATTACAAGTAAAACACATGAAATGAAATATAAGTTGTACAACGAATTGAAAAAATTACACTTTGCATATGAATCTCCACTTACCTAATGTATTTTCCAAGATCATATATAACTTGTTTGACATTGTTGTCAAAGTTTTATGGGAGAGATAGAGGTAGAACATATTGTAAAAAAATAAAAAAATAATTATTTATTCCCAAATTAGTAGAGAAAAAACACTAACAAGATGTTTCACCAATATACAAATATAGACACCAAAATAATTACCTTAACGAAGGTATGTCAATCATCATTTTTTACCCCACCTAATTCACCTTTCTTTGTTAGGATATTCTTTATGTTCGAAGAAAATCTAGTGGAAAATTTAATTTTTTGAATAACCTCTTTTACATCCTTGCTTTGTTGCTCTGTCAATAACCATGGAAGGGTGCTTATATTTTGGTCTCCATCGCTATTTGAATGAATCACACTTTGCATTTCATGATTAGTCTCCTTAATGTCATTACAAATCTTTACAATTTTTTATTTATCACTCCTTCCATCTAAGATTCATCATAATGTTTATGCTACATTCTTCCCGATGTGCATTGTATCAAACAAATGGAAAATTTCTAGGTGCTCATAGTAGGGGAGCCTACTGAATTGTACATGATAATTTTTCATTCCTCGTGGAAGTGCCCCATTATTAATGCCTTCATGACAAACTTCAAGGTAAAGCATAATTAAAGATATTACAACAAAAATTGTCAATTAGTACAGTGAAAAAAATGCAATAAAAATATAAAATATTCCAAACATTTCATGTATGATACATAGACCTTTTGTCCATACCTTGACGATTTCTATTATATTGCAACTTCCATAGACGAGGTGTCATTCTCCGTGGTTTTAATACAGTCCCTTCTTTCCCATTAAAAAAATGTTTTTCAGTACTTCGATACCTATGATTCTTAGAGAGGAAGTGCTTATACTCATCAAACACCTCCTTTCCTAAACTTCTTGAATGACAATATTTCATCTTAGGACCACAAACTGGATATGCAAATTTACCCTTTTTTTGAAGACATGCAAGAGATGGATTAAATTTATATCAATTATTCGAAGTATGATTAATGAAGGGATTATATATTAAAAACATGCATGATATGAACTTCATAAAATTAAACACTTTTAAAGTGCAGTGTAACGTTATAACATACCACAAAAATGTGTTATCCTTGGGGCATCGTGAATTGTCCATATAAGCATTGCATGGAATTGAAATTCCCTTTGTGCACCAACTGGTCTAGAGATATCATACATAGTGACGCCCTTCCATAACTCTAGTAACTTGTCGATAAGAGGCTCGATATATACATTCATATCTTTGAATTGGTGCTTACGTAATTGATTAGACATACAGTAGATAATTACTACATATATGAGTAAATAAAAAAAATATCAAACATAATTATAAGACATAATTGAACATATATGAGTAAAAAATAAAATATAATACATAATTATGAAACAAACAAGACACATGAGATGTTATCGTGTTAAAAGAAATTATTCTAAACAAATAACTGGAACAATCATTGGCAACATTATGTTCTCCCTCTTTATTGACATCCATGGAGGAATGTTATTGTTGATAAAAAAAATAGGTCACACCGAGTAAGTAGATATGATCTCTTGGATTGACACCATTAGCTGTCAATGAAAGCCTAAGATTACGAGGTTCGACTTTAAAATGTGTCCATATTTCCTCTATCTTCTTAAATGCAGATCCATCTGTAGGCATTCAAAGAACATCATATTTACTTCTATTATTTGCATGGTAATCCATAAACTGTGTTATGCTTTTGCACCTGAACAATCTCCGCAAATGTGGAATTATGGGAATATAATGAAGAACCTCGCGAGGCACCTTTTTTGTTATTTGATCGGTTTGATATCTACTAATTTGAAAGTTTGGGCATTCTTCTTTCGACACATGTTATCCATAATACAAAATATGATCATCAGGACATGCATGAATAACTTGATACTCCATTCCAATATATTTCATAATGGCATGTAAATCTTGGTATGTGCGACATAAAACATTTGACGCTGGTAACATAAATTCACCTACTACAACATAAAAAATCAATGTTGGTTAATGTAAAAAATATTAATCGTACATATTGCATCCAAATTTTAATATGATCAACTAACAATAAAATAGAGGAAAAAATAAAACCTTTATCATCATGTACTAAATGTGACAAAACATATTACATACCTTAGGATTTGTGCGGCACAAGTGTTTGACAAACCATTCATAATATTTAAGTTCACCAACAACAATATAGCAAAGACAAGACTTGTTTTGGAGCTTTCATAAAGAGGTTGTGTTTCCTTCTCAAGTATAGGTATATAAAAAACACCATCAAGACGACGATCATCATCATCCATTCAACATTACTAAATGTCTCCTGGATCAATATATTTGTACCACCTTCTTCAACTGTGTTATTAACATCATCATATTCTTCCATAGGATCATTAACTCGATCTTCAATATTCCCTACATGTTCCTGAACAAGCACTTGTACAACCACGTCTTCCTCCATGGGCAGTGCACTAGGGCGTTGTTCCTTTATAATTACGAGCAATCAAGTAATATTAGTGTATATAAAAAATATTAAAATGATACAAACACTGACAAATATAATATAGGAAAACAAAGACTACAAAGACAAAGATAAACACTTTTCTTGACATGTAGAAAGAGAGACACTTTGTGATATATATAATCACAACCAGGAAAAAAAACATATTCTTATTTCTCCTTCATCATTATGTCATATTGTTTCTTGATTTCACTTGCAGAACATAAGTGTTGAGTGGATGGAAACTTCCTTGGTCCCAACTTGGAGAGCATAGTTTAATTTATAAGGGGTTGAGATTTGAGGGAGTATGGGTTAACACATTAGTGATGCAAGGGTTATGGGTTAAGGGGTAATTATGGGTCAACGATTGGGGTACTTAATGATTTATGGGTTTATAAGGGGTCAAGGGCTAAGGGATTAGGGGTTAATAGGTTATTGGTCATCCAATGGTTAGGGGTACTTAGGAGTTGGTATTCTATATGGATAAATCAACGTAGGTGAGAGAGACAAACAAAGACAACAAATTAATGATGAAACTTGTGAAATTTATCAAGATGTTTATGAATATGTTGAACAAATATAAGAAAAATGTTATTTTTCTTGACATGTAGAAAGAGAGACTCTTTATGAGATGTATAGTCACAACCAACAAAAAAAACCTATTCTTATTTCACCTTCATCATTATGTCATATTCTTCATTGTTTTCACTTGGTGACCATGACTTTTAAGTTGATGAAAAATTTCCCACAAAAATGGAGACCACGATTTATAAGGGGTTGGGATCAACTTATATAATGTGACGTCCCGTTCCCAAGAGTAGGCCAACAAGGAGTGACTTAGTAGTCTATTTGTTCTCGTAGACTATAGTCAAGCACAAACAAGGAACAAGAGGAGAAATAAGGGTGATTTGGTGGCTAAACGATGAATTGAGCCAAAAAGCGTAAGAAAAGTCACTTAAGCCTAAGTCAATGAAGAAATAGAACGAAAAAGTGTTAAAGGGGGACTTAATTAATTAATTAATCACCTTAGGAGGAAAAGAGCCTAGCTTAAGTGATGTCAATGGTGAATTAGATCAGGAAGAGTATAAAGGGAGGAATTCGACCTTATTCCTCATTATGTTATGATTTGATGTTGAGATATTTGCAGAGGAGGAGGAAATCGACCCCCTTGTTGTTTTGTAGATTTCTGAAGGAAACCACCACCATTGATCGATTTTGGTGTTGAAAGACACACCCTAGCCTATAAGAGATACCATCTAGGTATTTCACTGTGCATTATAGGTATCTAGTTTAGTGATTGCGCAACTTAGTCAGTGAGGGTGCAAGGGTTAGAGAGAGGGTTTGTGCGACCGCTTGAGATGGTTCAATATTTGGATGATTCCTTCCGACCCATTAGAGAGCTAGCCAGGGCGCACCTATTGAGCCACCTGTCGTTAGTTTGCGACGGTGGATCTCCTAGAAAGAAGAAAATAGTCATTTAGGGTGCATCTCTTGAGGAAGTACATTTGGGGTTCTAGGGGGTATTCCGTAGCTGATCAGAGGAAATCCTTCTAACCCATTACGGAGGAGGCTAGGATGATTGTTTTGAGTCATACATCGTTATATTCTTCCAGTGGGATCACTAGGGTGAACTCCCACAACCTAGGAGGTGCGAAAACCCTTAGGGGGTGACATTCAAAGCTGTAGAGGTCACATATTCAGTCCAATAGTAATCAAGATCATCCTAGAGGCCATGGCGCTTATTTTGAGACATTTTCTAGCTCATTCTGATGGGTACCTCCATCAGGGCGAGTTTTCCAGATTCTACAACAGTTACTATGAGCTGCCAGACTGTTTTTTGTCAATCTATCCATGCATGCACAAAACATCATTCATTCTTCTGATCACGGGTATTTCTTGTTAGTTGATTTTTATTCTAGTGATGATCCATGAGATCCAACTGATGATTAGTATATCTTCTTCCAGCTTATTATTGTATTTCCTGTTTTCTCCTCATTATATATATCAGTGAGTTGTGTTATCCTTCTTTCGCATGCATTATCTTTATATTGCTAAAACACTTAATGAATTGAAACACACATGAGAAAATCACCAAGCATGTTCACACATTAACTCAAACACTTTCAGAAACCCACAGAGTATCATATTTCTATGGAAAAACCATAGTTCAATAGTAGATATCCATATCAGTTGGATCAAGGATATTTTAGTGGTATCAGAGCCTTCTTTCTGCCATCCTGTGAAGAAGTACTTCTCATGACCCCATGATTTCGGGAACAGGTGAAGAATACCCAAAGGGTCGAGGCCATATTTGGGACGAGTACATTTAGTACCATAGAGGTCATAACAGAGATAGGAGAGATAGAAACTGAAGGGATTACACCCCCTTCCACACTCAGTCAGATACAGAGCCAAAGCTAGAGGACATAGAGCATATCAGTTCAGACACAAAGGCTGAGATAGAGGGGACTATGGGTGACAGGCGTGAGAGACCCGAGGGCAGGGGGAAAGGCCCTAAGATACATTTTGACAATACACAGGTCATGTTAAATGACCTAGCTAGAGGACATAGAGACTTGTTGACCACCATACAACAGATGAACCTTAGTGCACAGATGCTCCAGCATAGCATGAGCACTATAGGTGCCATTTCCGCAGGAGGGATGAGTGGTTCAGGAGGACACCAGGGAGGTGGGGCCAGTGGCTCCAGTTGATCTTAGGGAGGGGATAGTCCAAACCCTTTACCAGTCTGATCTTACACATCATCTAGGAGGATTCCCGGACCTTTATACCCATAGTTCTAGATAGGAAAGTCATTGGGACAACCTTTGAGACAGCCAGGGAAGGTAGGAGGACAACCAGGTTAGGGACAGGTGGTGCCACAGGATTTGTTCAAGGAGTATAGGAGAGACTACTTGGCACTAAGACCGGATTTCCATGCTGACATGAGTTTGATGGAATATTTTTCGATCAGATATTGAAACAAACCCTGGAAGACACATAGAGGCAAAGAGAAAACTCACAACATGGATTTCATCAAGAAAGTGGGAAAGATGAACCTTCCTACTTTCGACAGATCATCATGTTTCTTAGCTCAGGCATGGGTTTAGAATCTTGACACATACTTCAAGATTAACCCAATGACTGAGTTGAAAGCTATCAACTTCGCCACATTACACTTGGAGGGAGAGGCCCACGAGTGGTGGTACCATGGGCTGGTAATGTTGGGTCACAACCACATTACCTCATATTTGGAGTTCATTGAGAGGTTGATGGAGAGATTTGATAAGAGAGACCCATAGCTCCATTTCAGGGACCTTACACAGTTGAGAAAAACCAGATTGGTTGAGGCATTCATCACAGAGTTCCAGCGGAAGGAAGTGGCCATATCAGACATATCAGAGCATAGACCGATGATGTTGTTCATCAAGGCATTAACAAAGCCATTGAGGGGATGGGTTAAGGATTTCAAGCCTCACACCTTACAAGAGGCCATTGTGCGCACAAGAGACATGGGGGACTCAACGATGAAACCCAAAACCTTTACCAAACCATTTGTACCACATAGAAACAAGGATCAGAAGATTCCTCAAAGGGAATGGAAATGTAAGCCCAAACTAGATGATGACACAAGACAAGATTTGACGAGGAAGAAAATTTGCTTCTATTGCAGAGACCCTTGGGTCCCAGGGCATAGATGCATGGGAAAGGGAAAGGGACAAATCCACTACATTTAAGTGGAATCAGGAAGTGAGGAGGAGGATGAGGATATTGGGGCATAGACTGATAATGATTCAGAGGATGAGACCACACATGAGCCAGAGAAACAACCGAAGAAACCTCAGATATCAACAAGGTCACGACCCAAGGAGGAGACCCAACCTCGTAGAGAGGTGAAAGGGGGAACCATAGCAACCCTTTTAGGAGTACCCAGGTACAACACTCTCAGGCTCAAGGGCCTTGTACAGGGGCAACGCATGACCGCTTTAGTTGATGGTGGGGCCACCCACAATTTCATAGATGTGTCCTTAGTATCCAGGAGGGGATTACACACTAAGCAGTTTGAGGGATTCCACATGACAGTGGAAGATGGATAAACGATGACATGTTTGAACATGATCCCTGACTTAGAGGTCAAACTAGGAAACTACACCATGACATATACTTTCTATATAGTGGACCTGTCAGATACTAATGCAATATTGGGGTACAATGGTTATATTCATTGGGGGAGATTGGGTTCAACTATCAGACGTTGACCATGAGCTTCAGAGACACCAATGGACTGAGAGTGGTACTGAGAGGCATGTCTACAGGAGCACCACGAGTAGTATCGAAAAAATGGATGGATCAGATCTTCCATCACGGTGATGTAGCCTATGCAACAAAGTGTTTGATCACCACACAGAAGGATTCATAGGGCAAAGAGCAGTACCATCCATAGATCAAAGAGATTTTGAGTCAGTATGAGCCAATATTTGGGCTGATACCACTAGGTAAACCACCAGATAGGGGATTTGAGCACACAATCGAGTTGGAGGCAGGGGATACACTAATGATCACCACGCCCTATAGGCACCCCAAGAGATTCAAGGACAAGATTGAGAAAGCAATCAAAGAATTGCTTGCGATGGGGCACATCAGGCCCAACATGAGTCCTTTTACATCTTCAGTCATTCTGGTACTAAAGAAGGATGGCACATTGTGGATGTGCATTGATTATAGAGATCTCAACAAGAAAACGATCAAGAATAGGTACACCATTCCACACATAGATGAGTTTATGGACGAGTTGCATGGGGCAATTTTCTTCACCAAGATTGATCTGCGGTCAGGGTATCATCATATAGGCATCAGAGAGAAGGGTATAGAGAAGACATCATTCAGATGCCATTTTAGACATTTTGAGTTCTTGGTCATGTCATTTGGGTTGACCAATGCACCTGCCACTTTCTAGTCTTGCATGAACCACATCTTCAGAGGGAAGTTGAGGAAATAACTTTTGGTATTCTTCGATGATATATTGATTTACAACATGATGTAGGATGAGAATTTGGCACATTTGGAGGAGGTCTTGGGAATTATGCAGGCACAATCATTATATGCCAAGGAATCCAAATGTGAGTTTGGCATGAGAGAACTACTGTACTTGGGGAATATCATCAATGAGAAGGGAGTATAGGTTCATCATGATAAGATCAAGGCCATTCTGGATTGACCAACACCCAAGAACCTCACATAGTTGAAGGGATTCTTTGGGTTATGCAGTTACTACATGCGGTTCGTCAAGGGATTTTCACAGTTGGGAGCACCACTCACATACTTGACCAAGAAGGGTGCCTTTCATTGGATAGAGGAGTCACAAAAAACATTTGATAAAATGAAGGAGGTTATGAGCACATGCCCTGTTCTAGCCCTTCTAGACTTCTCACAGTCGTTCGTCGTAGAGTGCAACACATCAGGGGTGGGGATTGGAGCAGTTTTGATGTAGGGAGGCCATCCCAATGTGTTTGAGAGCAGGAAGATCAACAAGTTGGAATGATTCTAATCTATTTACAACAAGGAAATGCTAGCAATCATGCATGCCTTAACCAAATTCAAGAAGTATCTGGTAGGTAGAAAATTTGTAGTGAAGACTGATCACAACAGTCTCAAGTATTTCCTGGATCAGAAAGACCTCAGTGAGAGACATCAGAAGTGGGTCTCAAAGATCCAATCCTTTGACTTTGACATTGAGTATGTCAAGGGAAAGAGGAACTTCATAGCACATTCCTTGTCCAGGAGGCCACCATGATGTTCGATGATGGACATTTGCACAGATTGGAAAGCACATTTGTTGGTAGAATACTCCAGAAACAAATTTTCTTGTGAGGTGATGGATGGAAAGGTTGTGGATGATAGGTACCAGGATCTAGATGATGTCATTTTCTACAAGGACTGGATCTACTTGGTTCTAGAATCTACCATGAAGGGGAAAATTTTGAAGATGTGTCATGATTCACCTACAATAGGACATCGAGGGTACTTCAAAACGTATAGTTAGATAAGGGAGAGATTCTCATGGAAGGGTCTCAAGGATGATGTACTGAAACACATCCAGGAGTGCATGACTTGTCAACAGAACGAGTCCGAGCAGACACACCCTGTAGGGTTGCTTCAACCTCTACCCATTCCAAAGCAGAAATGTGAGAGCATTTCTATGTATTTCATTATAGGCATTCCTCGAGTGCAGGGCATGGACTGTATATTTGTGGTGGTCAAAAGGCTGACCAAATTTGCACATTTCTTTTCCATACCCACGAACTACAAGGCCATACATGTATCGGAGTTGTTTTTTAGAGAGGTATTCTAGCTGCATGGTTTACCCAGGAAAATAGTAAGTGATAGAGATGGGCGCTTCATCGACGTGTTTTGACAGGAGATTTTTCTGTTGGAAGGCACATAGCTAGCTACGAGTACCAACTACCACCCATAAACAAATGGATAGACATAGATAGTCAAGAAATGGGTGGAGGGGTATCTAAGGAATTATGTGGGAAGGTAGCAACACACATGGGTGAGATGGTTGCACATGTGTGAGTATTGCTACAACACAACTTACCAAATGTCTATCACAATGTCACCATTCAGAGCATTGTATGTATTCGATGCACCCTCTTTTGTGGAGACTTTGTTTGGGGAGAGCAGGGTCCCAGGGGCCAAAGACTGGGTGGAGGAGAGTCAGAGGATTTTGCAAGTAGTGAGGGAAAACTTGTAGACAACCCAGAACCAACAAAAGATATATGCAGATAGGCATATATTCGAGTGCATTTTAGAGGTAGGGGATTTGTTTTTTCTGCGATTACAACCATACAGACAATCCTCCTTGAAGAGGAGTAGAGCAGAGAAGCTGAAGCCAAAATTTTATGGGCCATACAAAGTCATCAGGAGGGTAGGTGAGGTGGTATACGAGCTAGAGCTACCGAAGGGTAGTAATATCCATAAGGTCTTTCACGTTTCTTTCCTTAAAAAGGTAGTGGGACAATAGGTTAGCGTTTCAGAGGAGTTTCCACCCTTGGATGAGGAGGGCCAGTTGGAGCTAGTGGCGGAGGAGGTGCTCAAGCAGAGGGAGTGCAGGTTGAGGAGAAGGGTCATTAGGGAGTGCTTGGTTAGATGGATGGCTGTTCCAATGGAGGATGCCACATGGGACAGAGAGCATATTTTGTAGCACCCGGGATTGATGTTGCTTGAGGAAAACCAATCTCGGGAAGGGAGGACTGTGATGTCCCATTCCCAAGAGTAGGCTAGCAGTGAGTGACTTAGTAGTCTATTTTTTCCTGTAGACTATAGTCAGGCAAAAACAGGGAACAAGAGGAGAAATAAGGGTGATTTGGTGGCTAAACGATGAATTGAGCCAAAACGAATAGGAAGATTCACTCAAGCCTACGCCAACGAAGAAATAGAACGAAAATGTGTTAAAGGGGAACTTAATTAATTAATTTCTCACCTTAAGAGGAAAATCTCCTAGATTAAGTGATGTCAATGGTGAATTAGATCGAGAAGAGTATAAAGGGAGAAATTCAAACTAATTCTTCATTATGTTATCATTTGATGTTGAGATATTTGCAAAGGAGGAGGAAATCGACCCCCTTGTTGTTTTCTGGATTTCTGGAGGAAACCACCACCATTGATCAGTTTCGGTGTTGAGAGACACACCCTATCCTATCAGATATACCATCTAGGTATTTCACTGTGCATTACAGGTATCCAGTTCAGTGATTGCGCAACTCAATCAGTGAGGGTGCAAGGGTTAGAGAGAGGGTTTATGCGGTCACTTGAGACAATTCAATATTTGGTCGATTACTTTCGATCGATTAGAGAGCTAGTCATGGTGCACCAATTGAGCCACCTGTCATTAGTTTCCAATGGTGGAAAATCCTGGAAAGTAGAAAATAGTCATTTAGGGCTCAAGTCTTGAGGAAGTACATTTGGGGTTCCAGGGGGTATTCCGTAGCAGATCAAAAGAAATCCTTCTGACCCATTACAGAGGAGGCCAAGACAATCATTCTGAGTCATACATCATCATATTATGTTGGTGGGATCAATAGGGCACACTCCCACAACCCAAGAGGTGCGCAAACCCCTAGGGGGTGATATCTGGAGATTCAAAGGTCAGAGCTTCAGTACGACATTCGTCAGGATCAACCTAGAGACTAGGGTACTTATTTTGAGATAGTTTCCAACTCATTTTGACAGGTATCACCATCAGGGTGAGTTTTCCAAATTCTACAACAGTTACCGTGAGCTGCGAGAATGCTTTTGCTGATCTATCCGTGCATGCACATACCGACATTCATTCTTCTGATCACGGGTATTTCTTGTTAGTTGATTTGTATTCTAGTGACGATCCATGAGATATAACTAACGATTAGTATATCTTCTTCCAAATTATTATTGTATTTCCTTCTTTTTCCTCATTATATATATCAGTGAGGTGTGTTATCCTTCTTTCGCATGCATTATCTTTATACTACTAAAACACTTAATGTTTTGAAACAAACATGCAAAAATAACCAAGCATGTTCACACATTAACTCAAACGCATTCAGAAACCCCTAGAGTATCATATTTCAATGGAAAAATCATAGTTCAACAGTAGATATCCAAATCAACTGTATCAGGGATATTTCATATAACCCTCTAATCCCTAAACCTTAACCCAACCCTAGCCTCTAAACCATTAACCCCCTAACCCTTTAATCTCTAGCTCTAAACCCCTCGCACCCTATCCCCCTAATACTTAACACCTTGACCCCATTCCCCCTAACCCCTAAGCCCTTAACCCTTAACCAATAACCCCTAGCCCCCTAAACTATTAACCCCTAACTTGACCTAACCCCTTAATCCCAAACCCTAAACCCCAAACCCTTAATCCCTAAAACAACATTAACCTCTAAATCTCATAGGACCTAAACCCCATAAACCTACCTTAAACCCTAACCCCTTAACCATTGAGCCTTAATGGCCTTATTAACCCTTAAACCACTAAAATCTTAACCCCTAACCCCTTACACCATGTACCCCTTAACCTTAAACCCATTAACCACTAAAGCCTACCCTAAACCCTAATTAAAATATACATCTTATGTCTACTTCTTCTATTCTTAACTTACTCTCAATTTGTTGTGTATGTAGAATATATCCATAAAGAAAAAAGAATTCATTATTTTTCTTCTACATTTAACATATAAACATTTACAAAAACAATATGGAATATAAATACATATAATGAATAACTTACCAAGGGACGATATTCATGCCCACCTTCAAGGTGTCCATACTTTGTACAATGTTTTTTAGATGTTTTTATTAAAAGTCTCCTTCTATTATAGCCCCTACACTTTTTACAAGGGCAATAAAATTTTTGATCACCCAAATCCTCCAATGCAATCTCACGTCTCCTTGTCCTCCTAGAGGAATGTTAGTGACATTTTTCCTTACCAAATGTTCAGTGATGATTATCTTCAAAAATCAACCTAAGTAGTTTAACTATTTGTAATGCAATTAAAAAAAAAAAAAAAAATTCTATTCTGACCAAAAAAATCCCTTATATATAACCTAGTTTGCAAACCGTCGCTAGTATAGCAATAATGTCGAACGTCTCTAATATTTCAATTTTTTTTAATTATATATCCCTTTTTCATCAGACTTCCGATGACTGATGACCAGAGACACATTGCTTAATGATCACAAAATATTGACTTCGCCAAAGTTAACAATGGGGACATTTGACCTGGTCAACCATCAGATATTCAACGATGTCTCAAGGCGTCATATGTCCAACAAAATGTAATTACATGTCATATATCCGATGGTTAAGTCACTTTCATCGGCTATCTGATGAACACCAGGTACTTTTTAAAAAAATACAAAAATTGCAAATAAAATCCGACAATATGACTGATTTTTTCGGTACTGTCGGAGTACAACGTCGGTTTTTCCACCCATATGTAGTAGTGAAAAAAGGATCAATCAAAATAAAACATGGAGGCTATTACAATTGATGTTATTTCCAAAACTCCTTTGGCATCATTTCCTGGTAATCCTTCTTCTGAGATTGTGTATCTTGATTATTTAGAGCCAGTAGTAGAGGAAACACCTCCTCTAGGTGAATATTTGTCCAGTCCTGCCAAGAAATCTATTATTAAAGGAAGACTTTGGAAAAGGAAAATGGAGCAAATAGGAGACACTCCTCCCAAACAGGTCATGATATGGGATGCATCAAATTGATGATCTATATTTTGCTAATGAGGTCACATATTATATGGGAGATTTTGCTCATGATAATAAGTGCTCTATTAACAATCTCAAAGAGATTATCTAACAACAACAATATAAAATCAAGTCTTTTAAGGATGATTTTCAACAACAAAAATCTGAGACCGAGTATAAAAAACAAGTTAATGTTCTTTTACAAAAACACCAAGTTCAATTGCAAGATCTTGAAAGTCATTTCAAACAAAAAAGAAAGCAGTTACAGGAGGTATGTGCAAAATAAATTTCAGAAAAGGACAGGAAAATCAATCAACTATCCTTACAAGTCAAAGATTTGTAGGGTAAACAAATGGCATGGGAATTTATAAATAAAGAAGCTCCAACATCAAATGAACAACTCAAATTATCTCAGGGAGATTTTTATCAAAAGTTAAGTCATATTCATAAGTTCAATAAAACTCTGAATGATTTCTTAAACATTATTAAGGTTAAAATGTCTAAGCTTAAACATGTTCAGGATGCATTTGAGAAAGTGAAGAATTGGCAGGAAAAATAAAAATCAGCTCCAGATAGCATTGTGTGAATTTCGGAGCTGGAAACACTCAAAATTTAAATCACTTTGGACAGTTAGTTACAAAAATTGAACCATTGAAAAAACCTTATTACAAATGCAATTAAATATTGTTCAAACATTTGGGACAATGTAGTGGACATCATCATCGAGTTTGATATGCCAAATGTACAATTTCTAGGAGTTTCAGTCTTGGGAGAATCTTCTTTTATTGATCTACAACAACAAAGAAAAGACTCAGAAAGTTTGATACGTGGATTATAGGTGGGATGCACAAGCAATCAACCAGTTCCTCATCAATGCAACAACATGCAAAAAAGTCATTAACACCTTATGTTCCAAGTTACAAGGAGAAATTAGCACTATTGTAGGAAAAAGTTTTGTATTGTGAGATCAATTTGGATAAGTCAACACCTGAACTCATTGTTACACATTATTTTGGTCACCCCTGTGATCAATTGACAATATGTGTATGGCTCACTTCTATGTTCCTTGAAGCTACTAAAATGAGATTTTCTCCATGAGAAAATGAATTATATTTCTTCTCTTAAACACCATTGTTGGTGCAATTATTTGCATAATATATTACCAAACATAAATTATCAACCAAGATTTGTAATCAATAGAGTTGATGCACTATATGTGCCAATAACAGATAGGTTCCTATGTCTGTTTAGTATAGATAAAAAAACCATTTAGAAACCAACACACTCTTAAAAATAACAATCGTCACTCAATTCAAAAGATAGAAAGAAACACTCATAAACAAACAAAAGTTCTTGCTCAACTGATGGACATGTTCATTGATGGCTCATGAAAAAAAAAATATGAACTTTGATCCTATCTCCTGGAGCAACTAAAATAACAAGTGGGATTCTCCATTAAAGCTCATGTATGGTGAAATATGGAGATCCAACTGCTCCTGCATTACCACACTTCACAACACATTCGAATAGTGAAATCAAACAAAATAACATGAAATCAAAATAACAAGTACATGAAATGAAAATCTACACTAACAATTTACAATAAGATTACCAAGATGGATCGGTGGCCCTAGCCGATGCCAACATGGAAGCTTTAGATCAAAAGATGATAACTTCGAAGAGAGACAAAATCACTGAATCCAAACTTGCATTAATCTTCAACAGGTAGGTTTACAAAAGCAATTACTGCATGAATCCAAACTACATCATAACAATTCTCCTCAAGAACCTATCTCATAAAAATTCCCTTAATCTACATAATAATGAATCCTCCTTATAATAATGATTCTCATCTTTCACATAATATTGATTCTCTCCTTCTTCATGAAGAGAAGGCACTCTCTTTTATACATGAGATCTTTGAAAAGGAGATAAACATTTCATAATTACAAATCCACTTTTCTCTCAACCCATTTCCCTTTATTACAAAATATAATCTCTTCAAATCCTCACACATATCTCTCATATATCTTGGATAAGATATGACAACTAAATCTCCATGATCTTCTCCTTGGATTAGTATTGAATTATCTCCTCAAATCTTGAAATGGTGGAGGAAGTATTCGAGAAGTCTTTTGAATTAATCCTTCACATATTCCTACACATAATAAATCTCACACATTTTTGAGATATATGAAAACATGTCAATTTTCTAATATTTAATCACAAATTCCCTTTTAATACTAAAATAAATGATTTGGAAAATAATAAGGTTAAACCCATATTTAATTATAAAATGGTATTAATGAATGGTTTATAGAGCGATGAAATGTGAATAATGATGAAGGGAAAGGTGGATGGAAATACAACATTTATGAGACTCAACAACCATATCAAAGGAGATCGTCACACCCTGCTAAATGCTTGGGGTGTGATGATGCTTGATTGTTGCATGTTGCACCAAAACTAGAATGCGGCATTGTCGCAGGCTACTTGTGCATAGGGTGCGACGATGCCTAAACAAGAGAAAAAGGTGGAATTCACGAAAGTTCTAGAAGGGAATCTTCTAGAAGATGAGGTGGCCTTCGATCGGTTTGGATATTACTCGCTTCTATGATTTAGTGGGATCATCCTAATTTCCTCATCCACCTCTCTTTCACCTTATATAAAGAGGGATCTCTCATGGGAAAGGCTAAGCTTGCTTATGCATGAAGAATTTTTTTGAAGATTGCACTTGTGATAGCTTTGCTTTAGCTTTCCAAGTCAGGTTGTGAATGCTCTTGATCAAAATCATTGGAGCAAATGTGTTTGTGTTGAAGCAATGGGCCATTGGAAGGGACCTTGCAACATCAAGGCATGGGTTGTATTCTCCACCTTCATTCAATATAATGTAGTAATACATTTCTTCCCTATAAAGGTGTCTCTACTTTTATTGTATAACTCCTTGATCTTATGCATAGGTTTCATTGGAATATATATTGTTGTTCTTTTTCCTTGCTGGTTTGTGCTTCTTAACAGGTTCAACATCCCACAAATCCAAAGATGGAGCAACAAGGACGACGCTAGCGAGGATCAAATGTCATTTAAATGGTTTGTCATTTGTCCCTCTTTGAACTAGTTTATATTACAATGAAATCTAAGGAGAAGCTTGTATTCTGCTATGTTTTGTCTAGCTTCTTGTTAAATTCTGGGAGATTAGTTTGTGTCTGCACTTACCGATTTTTCCGATAACAAAATTGGAAACCATACCAAGGATCGTCCTTTTTGGCTTTTTCTTCTATTTCTTGCTTGTATCTTGCCTACTTTTGGTTAATTTCATTCTCTTAGTCTCTGGGTGATCCATATTGACTCCCTGATCCTGAAATTTCATTGAGAAACTCTTTCCTCTATTCATTTTTTCCTTATTTATAGTCATCATCACACTTTGCTTGTTAAAACCAGAGCAATGACGTCGCACTGTGTTTTTCCCTTTGCCTGCGATGATCATTGATCGTCGCACTGTGCTCTTTTGTAACCTATGACAATTCCTGTAGAATTTTTTTGGAGTGACAATCAACTTTTTCTCCTCGCCTAGATTTGTCATCATTCTTTGGGGTGGATTTTTAGTCTTGGTGAATGATATTTGTAGCTTGGTTTGCATCTTTTAGCATGAATATGATTATTTTTCAAGTGTTGAGAGTATTTTGCATAAGCTTCATAGTTTTGTCTTTGACTTCTTGTTGCAAGGGTGTAATCAAAAGGCTTCATCCTTGAGTTCTTTCTAGATGAGTTGTTATTGATCTTTTGTGAGTTTTGGATTGTTGTTGATTGGAAAACGATTTTTGATTGCATTAGACAAATAATTTTTCTTATTTTTTCATTTTTGGTTGCATTATGAGTTTAGTTTTGGAAATAGTGGTACGCGTGCATTCATCTTCTTGAACAACCTTTTCTTTTTGATTTAAGATCTCTGTTTGTATTTGAAAAGAAAATAATTGAAGTTTATTCTTCTATTGGTAGTCTTTACAAGAATTTTTTGCATTCAAATATTTGTTTAAAAAGAGAAAATTGGAAAATTTGGTAGCTTTGATTGTTTGGCAACAATATCATTCAAAAATTGAAGAAATTATGTTTTGTAACTTGTTGTATTTTGGAAAAAGAAACCTTCTCCATTATGTAACTAGAGTACATTGAACAAAAATATTGCATATCATATCTCTTTGCATATTGTTGGGTCAAGGTAAAAAACTTCATCAGTTTCATTTCCGTTTTCTTTTTGAGTAAGCAACAACCATTAAAATTCAACGTAATTTTAAAATCTATCTAGCAACTTTTATTTTCTAGAACTTTTATACATCAACATTAGCTAGGGATAGCGCTTTGGAATAGGTTGTGAGGAACACTCTCCAAAGCATCAAAACACACAATATTATCTTGTGATAGGGAGAGTTAAATCTACTTGCTACATTTTGTCCTGGGAAGCCCTTCTAACACAAGGGTCAATCATAAGGTTGCATTAGGGCTGACAGAGTTACTCACGCTGCTTTGTTGGTCTTAGTGTAGATATTGCATGTATTATTGAGAGTAACTTGATAAAAAAATCCTGTGCGGACCTTCTCGAGGTGATTTCGGGCTTAGATACCTTGCCCTTGCACATGGATCAGACTGTTGACTTCTTCCCCAGACATCATTGTCGTAATTTCTATCCTTAGTGGCCCATCTCTTTAGAGTCTTTACACGAGGTGACTGTGGAGGGGCAAGTCTTCATGGTACCTAGAATTGACGTTGGCCAAACTCACTCGGGCTCCTTGGAGGGTATACCCATGATTATGTGTGGGAGCTTGCACCAGGGTGTAATTTCGTTAATCAGGTCATCAATGTAACTTTTCCACCCGCTTTATCCTAGCTCCTTCCTGCCTTGATCTCACGACGTTGGATTTTATCACTAACTAGTGATTTCGAAATAAGAAGGTTTGTTTGCGTGCTTGATATCTAGATTTTATTAGTGGAGTGTTGTTTGTTTCTTTAGTTGGCCATAGATATGTTTTATTCTTTTTTGGGTGTGGCCAACATCGGGCCTCGCCGTTCACGTAGGATGCAAGGGTTACCTCCGTAAGAGCCAGAAGAATACGCTCCTTTGCTTCTTAATTAACCAGAGGGTTCTGTTGAGGGGTCCTAAATCCCTTTAACTCAACAACAGGAACCAAACCCACCACGGAGGCCCAATTAGACTCTGCAACATTTGATGGTGGAATGGTTCTCCAAATATTTCGATCCAGATAATTTGTTGATGGGATTTACATAGTGATTGATAGGATATATTCTTATGAAAGTTCCTCCTTTAGTTTAAACATTCTCTTGTTGTCTTTTCTTTTATTAAATGGGTCTAATCAAAAGATGTGTGCTGGTATAAACCAGCTGGTAAAGGGGAGTCTTAACTACTGAAGAAGGTTGAGCTTGGGATAACCCTTGTGCTCAAGCATGCAGACAAAGATGTTCACACATGTGACAAGCCTAGTACTAATACATTAACTTGATGGTATTTCAATTATTGAATGAGATACAATTATCGAAAGAAAACACACATGCAATAAAATGATGTCAAGAAAAATAGTTTCCTTAGCTCTAGCATTAATCACACATTAACACAACGATTTGTTTTCATCATGAGAGACAAGAACTACAAAAAATATTGAAACATCAATAGATTCAAAAACTCTTACTTGTTACAACATCCATTAATGAAATAAAGTTGGAAGTAATTCCTCCTGAATCCAATCACACAATGCCTTTGATGAAAAACATAAATTTGTCTTCGGTCCTAAACATGACTTCTCAATTAAGGTAGTTCAGAAATAGTTCTTTACAATTCCAAAAACGAGGGTCTTTCCCAAAACCATCAACCTTTGCTAAAAGGTCAATCCCCTTATTTATAATGAATAATTAACTAAAAATAGCTATTACAAGTGCAAGCTAAGTAAAATAAAATATCGCCACATGGTTCTTTTATCTCTCTGTTTTCTAAGAATCATCAGATATTTTTACTGAAGCGGATGACTCTTCTCATACTTTGACCATTTGATGAATAGTTCCTCACATTTGTTGGCATACAGGAACCTATGATGGTCCATCGGGGATGAAATAATTTCTTTCACTTCTACTGCCCATGCTTTGTACTTGACTATTTTAACACTTAACCACTGTAAAACTGCTCGAGCCTTAATCGAATGTTCCATGAACTACTATACTTGACCTAGCGCCATGCTCACCACCTTTGTTAACTATGTTCTCCATGTCGAGTCTTGTTCTACATGTTGGTTGACTATGTCATGCAGGTTGACAAAGTCTTCGGGTGAGCCAAATTCTGGGAGGCCGATGTCTTTCATCTCTCGATTAATCTTTTCCCAACTCTTTTCACACTTGACCCACTTCTCCTGAATCTCCCGCTAAGGTTCCTGGTCCATTTTTACCTAGTATTCAACCGCTTTCCTGATTTGATCTATGATGTTGTCCCTCAGCACCCAAATGTCGTGCTCTTCGGCGTCTCATCCCTTTTGAAGCACACTAATGCAATCGATCCTTTCTACTGCTTGGTGAGCCTTCTCATACCACCTTTCCATATCCTTCCAGGTCGGTAGTTCCATAAGGGTGTCTTCTTGGAAATCGACTATACCTGCAGAGAAAAGGTGTCGTTCATTTGTTAATTTGGCATAGGAATCTTGGAACTCACTTCTCAAAAACATTGTGGCCTATGTGGAGTCCTAATAGTAGTTTTCCAAATGGCGCAGATGTTCCAACTCCTTAAGTGTAGTGACCAACTCCTTTTCATCTCTTCTTTCTCTATCCAATGTGGCATTTGTGATAGCCATCCCTGCGTCGATAAGCTCAGACGTCTTGGCATGTTCTGTGTTGATCCACTTCTCCTCTATAGTGATGAGAATCAAGCTATCCAATGTAATCCTTCTCTTCTTAGTGGTTCTCTTCATGACGGATTTTCTCTTTCGGTCATAGGTGATCGCTTGTATGTCGACGACCTCATCAACATGTTCGGGGATTTGTTGTTCTCCCTAGGTTAGAATATTTCCTAGGTTCCCAGCTGTGTGTATCTGTTCTAGGATGGGTTCATGAGATTCTTCCATATGTCCCGATGGCTTGACCTTCATCTGTTTCTCATTGAATGGTGAGGTATCAACCAAAACTAAAGAACTAGGGGTAGGTTCGGTACTTGGTAATCAATTGTCGAAGTGTCAATTTCTGGCTATGGAATTTCCTCTTTTCGGCCACCTAATCCTAGCTCATCCCTTGAGCTGTCTATTGGGGTTCCCGACAAGTCGAGTAGCTCAGTGTCTAAGACACTTTCGATCTCATGGTCACTCTGCAGAAGGTTTTGAATTGAAGCATCGGGACCTGGGGTAGATGCTCTCTCAGGTTCCTTTTCCTCTGTAATCTGCACTGGAGTTACCATGGACACCTCTGAACTCTCCTCATCATCATAGATGGTTATTAAGTCAAGCAAATGGTTTGGTACACTTTTCCTACCTGGTGTCCTTGTTCTCTCAGGCTGGGTTGAAATTCCCCCTAGTGATCTGATCTATGGTGGTGGAACTTCTAGGTTTTATGGCCCGGTGATTTCTTCAAGTTGTATTGGCTCTAAGCCACTTGGCTCTCCTCTACTTTCAATTAGGTCATCAACGAGAATCCTTGACCTCTCTACAAGATCAGGTTCATTTTGCAATTGATCAATGATTCTCTATGCCCCTTCTAACAAGAACGATCCCCTTCTTTGTGCCTCTATAGTCTCCACCGTTCTGATTTCTTCCCTAGCTCTTAGGGCCTCTTGAGCTGACTACTCTATTGTCTCTATATGTTTTTCCATGCTCATAGCCTTGAACCTAGTCATGTTTGGATTGACCATCCTCTGTACTACCTCCTCCCAGTCCTGAGCACATTCTGTGAAAATTTGATCCTCAATTTTGTCATGCGTGTATGACCAACACGACGATACCTGTGAAGCATGTTGGGGGACCAGACCTTTAGGGTCATGCTTGCAGAATTTTCATGTCGGGAACCTGAATTCAAGTTGGCTCATCCCTTATTTTTTAGATTGAGCAACATCCTTTACCAAATAAAACCCCACATGGAAGCCGTATGGTATGAAAGCCCGCTTCTTGTCCTTGATTAGCGTGGCGTTATATCCCTGCAAGATAGTTTGATATCGGATTTATCCCACAATGAGCCAGTCTGGGACATGAGCAGGTAGTATATGTAGTGCTCTGGTGGCCCCGAACACCCTCATATAGGTTGAGCGTTCATACAAATATCAATGGCCTACCTTCGCTACCATTTTCTTGGTTGCTGCAGACCGTCTCAGACATTCCTTTTTAAATACAATAAAATGAATACAGGTGATGAATTCATCACAAATGAGTGTGTAGTAATTTTTACACCTGTTCTCCCATAGTATGCTGAAATAAATGTGAACAGGGAGCTCCGCAACATGACAGATTAAATTCATGTCGATGAAGACATTTCTCGCACAGATCACATCAAGTAGGTACTATGCCATGTGGAAAGTTGGTGCTTCCCCTTCTTTCGGTGTCTGAGCCTAATGCACAAAGATGCTTAATTGCTTGGAAATTATCACTCCCTAGTTGAATTTGCTTTCGAAAATCACCACTGGGTATGCCAAGGGCATCCATGCTTATGAAAACTTGGAGCAGTCCTTCTCTCCATACATTCGATAGATGAGAGCCATCAAGTAGATATATGGCTCCCACAGGTTGACTGTCTCATACCAGCCATTGCTCCGGTTTGTAAAATTTTTGTCCTCCTTCCACTATGAGGCCATCCACTGGCTGGTGTCTTGGAATTCATAGAACTTCACCACAAAGTCTATGTTTAGCCACTCCTCTAGGTATTTGAGTTTGTAGTACTTTTGTACTTCTGTCATGAGGAAAATTTCGACACACCTGCCATTCTCATCGTTGAGTAAGCATTTTCATGCGTCTGTATGGTTGATTAGCCACTTTAGAACTTCTATGCATGGGAAAATCGGGGTTCTACTGGCTACCATGTGAAAATATGATCATCAGATATTTGGGAACACCTGGTCATCGAGTGCCCTTCCATCTGGGTTGTTGTGTGGAATAAACTCTGGGTACTCCTCCTGACTGATCCTGTTGAAAAGTTCCCCCCATTGTGGGAGCATTACTTTGGATCTGGTGCTTGCTTCTATATCACCAAAGACCGGAGGTTGGACAAAGGATTTCTTAGTTGAGGTTTTAATGACAGGCTCCACCTTGAGAGCATACTCCAACTGCCTCGCAGTACCAAGAAAAGAACCACCTGTTTCTGCTTCCTTTAGCTTAGGTGCTCTCGGCGAGCATCTAGTGGTTGGCTTTCTCGGTGACATTTTACATGCAACTAGAACATAGTTAGAGATTGTGAAAGTAATCAGATGCATACATAAATCATGACCGTCGAATTGAAAAACTTGAACACATACCTCTGCTGCTTGTTTAACCTAGTTTTGATAATATGAGGATTGGCACAGTTTCGAGACACAAGCTTTGCTTCTTCGGGTGCTCTGGAATTCAGACTTATGTGCAAGATGAAATTGTTCAAATCCATTCTAGAGATTTAAAGAGGGATGAACTTACCTTGTCACATCAACCATTCAATTTGGGTTATGAGTGTAGTTCTATAAAATCTGCCGCAAGATATTCAAGTACGTTTAAAATTAACTCCGATCGTAGATTGATGGCGTGGGCGCGGGTTGTAACGTGGCTTATCAGTGATTTCAAATCGCTTTTGTTCAACCGACACACGGGGTAGCAACAAATTCAAGATGACACATTAACTAGTATATTATATTCCAGAATTCGACTGTATCTCGTGCCAAAAACATCCCATCGTTTTGCTAGTCCAGCTGGTGAGTCGGGGGTCGGGGTTTCGCTTTGAACAATTTTTGTTGATATCTCCTTGCAAAAGCTTCGACGTCGAATGATCTTGCCGTATAGAGCTGATGTGGCAAGGATGAATTGGAGGTGTGACTTGGACACATGAAACCTCAAGGTGACTCGAGAAAAAACCAGAACATATGACACCCCTATGCAACAAAGACACATGGCACTCGAGACCGGCGTCTTCGTCTACCCACGTTATTGAGAATCATGAATTTTCTTAAGCTAAGAATTCTAAGACCTGATCTTATCTTAACGACGCCGATAAGTATCAAGGATCGACGATCGACGACAAACCTACCCAAGCGCTCCCATATTGACTCTCTTGCAAATTTTTCGATGCCGAACGTGTATCGGGGGTCGACGATCGACGATATATTTATCGTAGAAAAAATTGATTGTTTTAACCCTTCTGTATTTCCCTGACCCCGAGCAAGCGCATCGGTCATCGACTATCAGTGGTTGTTTATGGATTTTGTCAATGTCTAACCTTCCTATACTTTGCCGACGCCGATGAGGATCGACTATCTCTTGAAACTTTGTGGCGGATAACTTACTCAAACCAACTCCGCCTTCTACCGATGCTGATGGTGCATCGACAATTAGTGTAATTGAATGGCCACTTTATCTGTTTGAAATTTTTCGATGCCGAACAAAAGCGCGTCAGTCGCAAATTTTAGTTGCAGATTCTTAATTAGAATGTTAAGTTCTTTTAGACACAAATTTTATTTTAACAAGTTCAAACACATTTGAATCGATCGATAAGAGTCATGAACACAAAATAAACCATCCCCCCCATAGTGAACTCAATTTAGATAGTCAAAGAAAAACAATTGGTACCCAAAAAGTGAAAAATTTCATAAGGCTTTTAGGGTGTGTTGAGCACTCAACAAATGGTGATTCATTGGGTGAAAGTAGAATCTTTGTTCCTTCCCCGAGCTTATCTGATGCAGAAGTTGGTTAGGAACCTAACTGGTTTTGCTTTTATCAGAGTCTCTCCTATCCTTGCATTTACAATTCCCCTAGTTCGTGAATCCGAGCCCGCCCATGGAGTTTCAAACTTTATTCTGCCTTTGTTCCTCTTGACCATGACCCATGGCCCCTTTTGACAAGAGCTGAGTAAAGCATTCACTAGCATCAGGCCTTTTAGTTTTCATCATTTACTTGCTGCGGTGTTGCTCCACTGCCAGTGAGCATCCATAGCCCTAGCAGAGTCACCCCAACATAATAGACCTTGCTCCACTGATAGTGAGTGTCCATAACCCCGATGGAGTTATCTGCATACCCCTCTCCTACTTTTCACTCATTTGATATAATTTGTTTATTTTGGCAGAGATTCCCTGAGCGAGTGGGAGAGGAGGACGTCTATTATCTGCAACATGAGATGGTTAAGGTGAAATTATTCCTAGCTCTGTCTTGAGGGACATGTGGTCCTTTCCAACTTTCCATCTTTCCCTTTAGGTTTTACCATACCACTAGGCATACAATTCATCATTTTCCAAGGTCGTCTATTTGCAAAGATTAGATACAAAACTCTTTTAAGAAAAATGCAATTTTGCCCAACGTTTCTTGGGTTGCATGCAAGCGCGAGTTAGGAACAGAGTTTGCTACACCGTATTGATTAAGGTCAACCAATGCCTTGCGGAACACAACTTTATTGCACAAAAAATACCACTCAAAGGAAAAATAGAAATAAAGTATTATGCAATCAACTTATCTAGCACCTACAAATAGAATAACATGAAAACACACACATTTTTTTTTTTTAACAAAAATATTGTTTTAGGGCTTGGCCATTCACCGGGAGGGCGTCGAGTTCCCCCCTCAGATTTTTCAACTAATACGTTCCTGCCCCAAGTTTCTCAACTACCTGGAAAGGTCCGAGCCACAAATTATGAAACTTTGAATGTTTTCCCTTCGGTTCATTTTCTCTCATTTCAGGACTAAGTCTCCTACTTCAAAATTCTTCTCTCTGGACTTATGCTTGTCAAACCATCTTTTAACTATCTGCTGATGAGCGATGAACTTTGATTTTGATTTCTCCCTTTCTTCTTCCACTATGAGAAGGGTATCAATTCTCTGTTGAATAACAGATGATGGTTGTCCTCTAGATCCCTGAGCAAGTTGAAGAGATGGAAGATATAGCCCATTCGAGAGAATGGCTTCTTGTACGTATACCAAAAAGTATGAGGAGTTACCTATAACTTCCTTGGGTGTTACTCTATCGGCCCATAAAGCATTCTGAAGTGAACTATGCCAATTCCTATGATTGTCTGCAACTGTTTTCTTCAAGATCCTCACTAGGTTCTTATTGGTTGATTTTGCCACTCCATTCCCTTGTGGATAATAGTTCGCAGAGTTCTGATTATGATTCCTTTGTCTAGAGAAAACTTTGTTAGTAGGGTGGAATAAAAGTAAGCCACATTATAAAAAAAAAGAATGAAAGGCATGCCAAACCTTGTGATTAGATGTTGTTCTATGAATTGTATTATTCATTTACGTGAGTTGGAGGGATGGCCTCTGCCCATTTCATGAAATACTCCATAGCGGTCAGTATGTATCTATGTTGTTTTGAAGAACTCAGGGTAATATCCCCTATGACATCTAACCCCCATTTCTCGAATGTTCTGGACATGTCCATTGGTTGGAGTGGGACAACTGCTCTCTTTTCCCTCCCCACGCTTATTTGACAAGTTTTACAATTTCTAGTGTATGTATGAGTGTCCCTAAAAAGAGTAGGCCAGTAATAGTTGACTCTCAGTATCTTGTGAGTGGTGGTATTCCTTGCAAAGTGTCCACCTACAGTACCATCATGGATCTCCTTCAGAACCTTGTCTACTTCTTCTCATTCGATTCATATCAAAATTACCCCATTATAATTTACGCGGAAGAGCATCGAATTTATGAGGCGATATTGTGCCGATTTTAGTCAGAGAGCTCTCCTTTCCTTAGGGTTTAGGTTTTCTGGGCAAGTCCCGTGATACAGAAGATAAATTAGTTTTCCATATAAAGACTCCTGCCCTGGGGGAACATATAAATATTCACTACACCATAACACCAATTCCTTATCCCACCCGAAGTATTCATTTACTTGGTCTTGGGATTCAATGACCAGTTTACACAATCCGTGTCCCTTACGAGTTTGGCAGGTTTTTATATCTAGGTCAAATTCTTGGACAACTGCCATCCAATTTCCTCTTCTTCCCCCCATCTCCTGTTGAGTGAATAGGGATCAGACCATGGGGTGAGTGATCTAGGTGGATATCGGTGGCCACCCACCTATTCCACTAGCTCGAAAAATAGTTTTCCACCTTGGCATTTTTTTGATAGTTTTTTGGGTTCCAAACTTTTGGGGCTGTTTTGAGGCCCTAAACGACATTTTTTGTGGATTTGGGGCCCAATGGACTGCCAAGGTCATTACCTTGGGCCAATATAAAAATTTTCTTCTCGGTTATACCTTTCCAACGAGCTATCGTGCACCTAAAACAGAGATTGTATGAAAAAGTTACGACCCCAGGAAGTTGATGTACTAACTTACCCAAACGGGGCCAACATGACTTTTGATGCTTCATCTCCTAGGTTTAGGTTTTTGGATGTATAGGGTTTCTGACATTCCTGTTTATTGTAAAAGGCCTTCAGAGACTCATTGTAACCATCTCCTTGTGAATGAGAGTAGTCATCACATCTCTTCCCAGAGATAAGTCGCCACCATTCCAGCAAGCTTGTTTTTTGCTGCATTTTACAGTTTCAACTTATTTCCTTATTGAATAGAAAACCCGTTTTATTGTATCTCTATTATTTTGTGTTAAAAATATTTTAATAATCTGTGTTCATTTTGTTCTTCTCATAAAATCCGGATCAATGGTATCAGAGCGGTTTTCTCCTTGTCATCTTAACGCATGTCCCCAACGAGGTCAGGGTACAAAGAATTGGGTCTCGAGCTTGTTTCTCTTGAGGACAAAATATCTCACACACCCAAGTGACCTCTCATGGTAGGAGAAAATAAATATGATGGGACATAATATCCTTTCAAAATATTGCTTGAGGAATCCCTCACACAAAATAGGAACGAGATGATGGATAGTTTCACGCAAATCCTTCAACGACTACCAACATGCGACACATCTTCCTCAAGCAGAGGCGCTGCCACGTTCAAGTACAAATCAACTTTGATATTCCTATATTTGAAGGTCAGATATATGTAGATGCTGTAGACAAGTGGTTGAATCTACTAGAAGGGTATTTTTCTGTACATAACTTTTTGAATAGAGAAAATATTACTTTTGCGCTTCTCAAAGTCATTCCCCATGTCAAAGATTGGTGGAAAACTTTCTGTGAGCAAAAGGAAACAGAGGAACCCTCATTATTTATAGTCATGGCCATCTGGGAATCCTTCAGGGATGCTATTAAGGAACAATACTACCCTGTCGGAAGTTATGACAACTTGTATACCAAATGGACCACACTGCAACAAGAAAGAGACCAAGCAGTGCTAGAGTTCACAAATATCTTCCATACCTTATGCACCAAGCTGGGTATCAAAAATTCAGAGCGACATATGGTGCTCAAGTATTGTGGTGCTCTGCATAGATACATCCAGACCAAAATGGAATATATGGACATCTCATCCTTGGGCACGACCTACCGATATGCCGCCAAAATCGAGCAGAAACTCAAACAAAAGACGTGACAATTTGGGCCTGGGAACCCCTCATAGCAAAATCCAGGAAAGGGCGGCTCCAACCCACATAAAAAAGGACAGAGAAAATATGGATAGTATCAAGACAACCGGTCCAAGCCACAAGCAAAGAAGGACACCAAAAAGACAAAGAAATATACTGGGAAGTGGTGCGACTTCCATAAGAGCCCTTGGAATAACATTGTTAACTGTCACTCAAAGCAGTCGCTGGTGGCCAAAGTGAAAGCCTCTGAATCAGATGCAGTTTTTGACTCTCAGTTAGAACTAGAAAGGGGAAGACGAATCATTAACTCGGAACCTAGTGCCTTCGTTTCTACCACCAAGCTCCATCCTGGTGAACTAGATGGGTCAGAAGAAGGAGAATGCCTCTTCCATTCACATATGTGGGTAAAAGGCACCCCACTGCACTTCATCGTTGATAGTGGTAGCCAGAAGAATCTCATCTTAGAAGAGGTTTTCAAGTGGCTAGCCCTACCGACAACACCGCACCCACAACCCTACACCATTGGATGGTTCCGCCAAGGAAGTGATCTTCGCGTTAGCCTACAGTGCTGACTATCGTACAACATCAAGCCCTTCAAAGACGAGGTATTGTGTGATGTTGCTCCTCTCAAAGTTTGTAATGTTCTTTTGGTCCAACCTTATTTATGGAAACATGATGTTGTATATGAGTCTAGGCCTTGTAGTGTGATTATTACTTTGAACCAGAAATTGTACAGGATACCCAAGGCAGTCCCTCCTAATGCTATTTCCTTGATCTCTACCAAGCAATGTAGGAAGGTCATCTCTCAGATCGAAAAATTTGTCTTCTTCATGATTCACTCTCAGAGTGAGCAAAAGATCATAGCCATATATCGAGCCTCTGCGACCGATCTCTTCACACAATAGAAGCAAGTGGATAAGGTCATGGAAGAATACTCAGATATCTTCTCCTCTCCTACCGAGGTATCTCTGCACTACCAGGTCAAGCAGCCCATCGATCTGATCCCAGGCGCACCGCTACCCAATGGGCCACTCTATTGCCGCTTTCTATTAGAAAACAAGGAGATCAAGAGGTAGATCCAATAATTTCTCCACAAGGGGCACATCCATCCCAAATCATTGCCTTATGGGAGCCCAATCGTGCTGGTGTAGAATAAATATGGGACCTGACGACTGTACATTGATTACCGAGCCCTGAATAAAATAACCGTCTGAAACTGATACTCGATTCCCTGAATCGATGACCTCCTTGATCATCTCACGGGGGATAAATACTTTAGTAAGATTGATTTGAAGTTTGGCTACCACTAGGTCCCAATAGAACAAACAAATGTATGGAAGACCGCCTTCAAGTCAAAACAAGGTCTTTTTGAATGGCTGGTCATGCCCTTTGGTTTGAAAAACTCTCCAACAACTTTTATGAGGATGATGGACAATATCCTATGACCTTTCACCAATACTTTTGTAGTGGTGTATCTGGATGACATCCTCATGTACAACAAGACTTGGGCAGAACACTTGCAACATATCTAGCAGGTTCTACACACCCTGTGACAACACAAACTATATGCAAACTTGGAAAAATTCTCATTCGGCATGGAAAAGGTCCATTACTTAGGCTACATCGTTGATTAGCATGGTGTGCATGTGGATCTAGCCAAGATCCAGGTCATCCATGACTGGCGAGCCCCAAATACACTCATTGAACTTCAGAGCTTCTCGGGCCTAACCAATTTCTATTGCAGGTTCGTGCTGGGTTTCTCTCATATCGCATGGGCCCTTAACCAAGTAACCAGGGGTGGAGGTAAGAAAAAATTTGTGTGGGGCCTGTCCCAAAGAAAAGCCTTCGATGACTTGAAGAAGTGTTTGTGCTCATCCCCGATACTTTCATTATTGGACTTGCAACATCCCTTTGAGATCAAGAGAAATGATTTAGACTATGTTGTGGGCGCCATCCTCACTCAACACGACCACCCCATGGCATATCATAGCGAGACACTATCAGATGTTGTCCATAAGTACCCTACTTACGACAAATAAATGTACTCCATTGTGCAAGCCCGCTGCTAGTGGAGACATTACATTCTTGGGAAGGAGACAGTCATCCACAATGATCACAAGCCACTACAGTTCATGCAGACCCAAGGATAATTGTAGAATGACCGCCATCAGAAGTGGTCAACATACTTACAGTAGTTCCACCTCAACATCAAGTATAAAACATGAAGTACTAATCGAGTTGTTGACTACCTCAACCGACCTCCAGTCACAACACTCACCACTATGCTAGACTCTTGCAGTCATGAGACCTCTAGATGGCCCCACCTCTACGAGACAGACCCTGAATTCTCCACCACCTACCAAATGTTGGGCGCCAAATCAATGGTCGCTAATTTCCATCTTAAGGACGTTGTGTTGTATGGGACATCTCTGCATTCCATCAAGGGAGTGTGTGAAGTTGATTTGGGAAGCTCACTACATTCGGGTGGCAGGACACTTTGGCGTCGAAAAGACAGTGGCAGTGCTATAGAAACATTTCTACTGGCTGAAACTTCGAAATGATGTCGGCAAGTATATCAGGTCTTGCACCTCCTGTGCTATTGCCAAACCGACCACTAAGAAATAGGGCTTGTACACCCCTTTTCGTACTCCTAATAGGCCATGGTAATCCATCTCAATGGACTACATGTCCGGTCTCCCGTCCACCAAGAATGGAAATGACTGTGTTTTTCTGGTTGTTGATTGCTTTTCCAAGACGACGATTCTAGTTGTTGATTAAGGTTGGTTGTCATTGATGTCAACCCTTGAAGAAAGCCCTGCAGCACAAAGGTTTGGGTAATGGACCCAATATTGTTTGATGTAAAGATGACTCATTATTTTCTTTTCATGGTTTATAAGAAGTAAATATGGATGAACTCCAAAGTGGTCCCCTTATGGTGAAAGCCCTCATGGGAAGATGCTTTGCGGAGTAAGAGAACCCATGCTTAATTGTAGAATAATGAGATGAAGGTCAATGAATTTTTTAGGTAAACTATCCTATATGGATAGTTCTTTTCATTCCATTTCTGTTGGTATGTGGAACGCCACATAACTCCTCATGGTGAGAGAGTTATGGCCGTGAGAAGTTGGAGACCCCAGGTTTGGGTAATGGACCCAAGTTTGTTTGATGGATAACGGTATGAGTTATAATATATTTTTAGATAATACTATTCTATATGGATAGTACATGTCATTCCATTTCTGGTGGTATTTTGAATGTCACATAACTCCTCACGGTTTGAGAGTTATGGCCTTACGAAGTTGGAGGACCCTCATATGTCATCTAGAAGCCCCAAAAGGTCAAAGTAGTCAAAGTGGTTTAAGAGATTTTAAAAGGTAAATAATAAAGTGAAGTAATGAGTGTATTATAATTCAAAGTGAATACAAAACAAATTATTTCAATAATAAATTTAATGGAGAAATTAGAAGTGGGTTAACCCTAAAATAAGGAAAGTGAGCCAAGTGACCTAGAAGATGTTTTCAAGGAAGCTACTTGGAGAGTATAAATAAGAGGCAAGGGGATTTCATTTTAATTACACTTGAGAATATTGAATATCTATAGATGTCTGAGGTAACCAAGGATATCTAAGCCAAAATTCTGGGGGAAGGTGAAGAAAATAAGGCCGAAATGCAAGGAAGGATAAATTCTTTTGATGGTGCTTTCTAAGGTATGTTATTTACAGGTCAACTCACCATTTTTGCTATAATTGTTTTTTCTATAATGAATCATACCATGAAATTTCCATTCCATTGAGAAAACATATCCAAGTATTTGTGGTAAAAAATTCATCTTGTGGGTCATTGTATTTTTGGAGTTACACTCTATGGAAAATAGGGTTTGTGGCTAGTCCTGAAACTAGTCAAAAACATGTGTTTCGGGTAAAAACGTCATAATTTATTCATAATAGATCCAAATTTAATGAAACCAAATGTGTTGGTTAGGGTACATTATGTAGTATTCTGTGTAATAGTTTCAGATCAATTCAACAAATATTCCATGCGGGGCACGCTCTACAAGGTCACTCTCTAGAATAAGAAAAATTTTAGCAAGTTATGCCATTTTTCCTATAACTCCTTTTTTGAGAGGTTCCAAGTAGTGACACTTGGAGGAATTTCACAAAACACAATGAAGATTTTTTTTTATCAATTTCATATCTTTATACATTACAAGTACAAAGTTATGATTACTTCAAGTTAGGGTTGTTGACTAATCCAAAACTAGACATGTGAGACTAAAGAAAAGTTTGATGAAAATGCTAGTCTCTTATTGTTGAAGTTAATGAAGGTTTGCAAGAATGTGATCATATACACCAGATTTATTACAGAGCTACAAATCATATTTGGATGATGAAATTGATGAGGGATTTTGGTTGAGGTACATGTTGAGTACATGGTTGAGACAAGTAGTTGATAAGTTAGCACATACATGAGGTGTATAGTTGATGATGTTGGTACATATTGATGAGTAGTTGACACATGATTGGTACATACTTGGTACATGGTTAAATGCACTTGTTTATGGTACAGGTTGATTACAGGTTATTTGGTACAGGTTGGTGCATGGTTTTTGCACTTGTTTATGGTACAAGTTGATTACAGGTTGAGGTACAGGTTGATGCATGGTTCAAATTTATTGGTACAGGTTTAAAACGATATATCTCACAGTGACAAGTTGACAGTGGTTCCATCATTCTACTTCTACTTCAGGGTGGCAGGATGGGGCAATGACAGGTGGTTGTAGCCACCTTCCGGTTGTAGCCGGAGAACATAGGGGGTTGTAGCCTCCTTCTGGTTGTAGCCAAAGAATTGGGGAGTTAGAGCTTCCCTCAGGTTGTAGCCTGAAAAAATAGGGGGTTGGAGCCTCCTTCCAGTTGCAGCTGAAAAACAAAGGAAGTTGGTGCTTCCAATGAGTGTAATTCTTCAAGACATATAAGAAAAATCATTTCGTGGTTTTCTCCCGAAGAATATGAAGTCAGTTACAATGAGACAGGAAGAGTTCTATTCATGGCAGTAAAAGACTCTGACAAAGAAGACTCCGAAGAAGAATATGAAGAAGACAAAGAAGAATGTGAAGAATTCGAAGAAGAAATTGAAGAGGCAGAAGTTGACTATCAAGAAGAATTAATGTGTGCCATAGAAGTTATCAGAAGAGAAAAGAAGAAAAACAAGAAACTACAAGCATAACTAGACAAGAAAAAGGACACTCGAGAACTAGAACAA
>ML811945.1:106518-161275 GCA_009831015.1 Picea engelmannii
ACACTTGAGAATATTGAATATCTATAGGTGTCTGAGGTAACCAAGGATATCTAAGCCTAAATTCTGAGGGAAGGTGAAGAAAAGAAGGCCGAAATGCAAGGAAGGATAAATTCTTTTGATGGTGCTTTCTAAGGTATGTTATTACCAGGTCATCTCACCATTTTCGCTATAATTTTTTTTCTATAATGAATCATACCATGAAATTTCTATTACATTGAGAAAACATATCCAAGTATTTTTGGTAAAAAATTCATCTTGTGGGTCATTTTATTTTTGGAGTTACACTCTGTGGAAAATAGGGTTTGTGGCTAGTCCTGAAACTAGTCAAAAAGAGGTGTTTTGGGTAAAAACGTCATATATTTTTCATAAAAGATCCAAATTCAGTGAAAACAAATTTGTTGGTTAGGTTATAATATTTAGTAGGCTGTGTAATATTTTAATATCAATTCAACAAATATTCCGGGCGAGGCACGCTCTACAAGGTCACTCTCTAGAATAAGCCAGAATTTAGCAAGGTATGCCATTTTTGCTATAACTCATTTTTTGAGAGGTTCCAAATAGTGAAACCTGGAGGAATTGCATAAAACACATTGAATAACATTGTGTATCAGTTTCATATATTTATACATTACAGGTACAAAGTTATGATTACTTCAAGTTAGGGTTGTTGACTAATTCAAAACTAGGCATGTGAGACTAAATAAAAGTTTGATGAAAATGCTAGTCTCTTGTTGTTGAAGTTAAGGAAGGTTTGCAAGAATGTGATCATATACACCAGGTCTATTACAGATCTACAAATCATATTTGGATGATGAAATTGATGAGGGCTTTTGGTTGAGGTACATGTTGAGTACATGGTTGAGACAAGTAGTTGATGAGTTGGCACATACATGAGGTGTATAGTTGATGATGTTGGTACATATTGATGAGTCATAGTTGATGAGTAGTTGACACATGATTGGTACATGGTACATGGTTGGATGCACTTGTTTATGGTACAGGTTGATTATAGGTTATTTGGTACAGGTTGGTGCATGGTTGATGCACTTGTTTATGGTACAGGTTGATTACAGGTTGAGGTACAGGTTGAGGCATGGTTGATGTATGGTTCAGATTTATTGGTACAGGTTTACAGTGGTATATCTCACAGTGACAAGTTGACAGTGGTTCCATAATTCTACTTCTACTTCAGGGTGGTAGGACGGGGCAATGACAGGTGGTTGTAGCCAGAGAACATAGGGGGTTGTAGCCTCCTTCTGGTTGTAGCCAGAGAATTGGGGAGTTGGAGCTTCCCTCAGATTGTAGCCTGAGAAACTAGGGGGTTGGAGCCTCCTTCCAATTGCAGTTGGAAAACAAAGGAAGTTGGTGCTTCCAATGAGTGTAATTCTTCAAGACATATAAGAAAAAACATTCCTTGGTTTTCTCCTGATTTGGGTTTCCACGTAAAACACTGGTGTACTGTGTATGTGTATGTTTGTTCATTTGTTCATTGCTTATTTACTCTGCAGTTATTGGATGATAATACTTCATTGATATAACACTTGGATTATATGGTTAGAAATGATCAATTTCTCTATTATTGATTCACCCCCCCTCTCAGTAATCCAACACTAGTCGCCTGCAAGAAGAACATCACAACAAAAGCCACTGCCAAGCTCTTCTTTGAACGAGTATGGGTACATTTTGGGATCCCACAAACAATTATCTCATACCATGATAGTCAGTTCCTCAGCTCATTTTGGTCGAGCCTCTCGTCATTGTTAGATACCAAGCTCACAAAATCCACTGCCTTCCACCCCCAGATAGATGGCCAAACTGAGGTTGTCAATCAGATGGTCGTGCATATCCTACACATGTACAATTCAAAACACCCCCGCACATGGGATGATATTCTTCCCTATGTCCAACATAGCTACAACCGATCCCTACATAGCTCAACTGGAAACGACCCCTTTCAGGTGGGGTTGGGATTCCAACCATTGGGCCCCATGGATGTTGCACTACCCCTAGCGGCCACCTCAATCGACTCGTCCCCTGCTCCACCAGAAGATGACAAATCCACCTGGTTCATTGAGCAGATCCAACACATCCTCCAACAGGTTTAGGATATTCTACAGAATTCTAATGCCAAGTACAAGCAGCGCCATGATCAACATTGGGTGCCACATAAGTTTCAGGTGGGCGACAAAGTTTGGTTGAATTTGAAGAAACAACGCCTTATAGGGACCCATCAGAAGCTTTGCCCACTCTGTTATGGGTCATACACCATCACCAAGGCTGTGGGTGACAATGATTTTGAGCTCAACATTCCCCCATTCATTGGTCTGCATCCAGTCTTCAATGTGGCTCTCATTCGGCCATATTTCCCACCATTATTGGACACCTCAGAGATAGAAGAGAAGTTGAAACCAACTGAGCTCAACCATGACTGCATGCAACAGGCATCCAGTGATTAGATTGTGGATACATAGATCAAGGTCACTCGACAATAAAGGATCCAACTTTATTGAGTCATCAAAGCAGGACAACTCCTGCACCAAGGCAAGTGGCTCACCCGGGGCCAAATTTAGCAAAAATTTACTCATCTGATGGGGGAAATCAACGTAATGGAGACCACTGCTTCCTAAGGAGGGAGGATTGATCCAGGTGGATATCGATAGCCACCCACCTATTCCACTGGCTCGAAAAATAGTTTTCCACCTTGGAAGTTTTTTGGGTTCCAAACTTTCGTGCCCGTTTTGATTCCCTAAACAATGTTTTTTGGGGATTTGGGGCCCAAGGGACTACCAAAGATATTAACCTGGGCCAGTCAAAAATTTTTCTTCTTGGTTAGACCTTTCCAATGGGCTATCGTGCACCTAAAACGAAGATCATATGCAAAATTTACGACCCCAGGAAGTTGATGTACTAACTTACCCAAAGGGGGCCCACATGAATTTGTGCACTTCATCTCCTAAGGATAGTGATGCAGGAGCATCGCTCCACCTCAGCAAATGTGCCAGCACACAAACACACAATGGAGGAAGGGAGAGGCATTAAACCTCCCATTTTTAAATTTGAAATAATCCTATACGGATTATTGTGTTGTCAGATTGTGAATGTCGAGCCATGCCTTTGTACAAGTAGTGGTTGGATTGCCTTAAAAAGGGTTGCTTATAGCAGGCCCAGATCGTATTCAGGTATGGGAAAATATTTATGAAAACTTCAATGTAATAGATGAGGTTAGGTGAGAGAGGACAAGCTCACAGAGCCCCTCTTTTGTAAGGAGATCTTGTATCAGATTTCAGATAGGAAGGCATATAGGAAGAATAAAAGAGGCAGAGAATGATAGAAAGGTCCGAGTATAGAGGCCTTAGGAGGTCTTAGAAGTTTCGAGAGAGAGATTGAGAGAACTGGGACTTTGTTATAGTCTAGTTTTGTAAACATCTTTATAGACACACAAAGATAATAGAAAAACAGTTTTTCCTGCATATCGTGTGTTTATTGAATGTTTCATGAATGAATGTTGTAGATGTATGATAAATTTCACTCGCAGTAGAAGAGAGATTTATTTTATCTTCATTGAGTTGTGTAATATCGTTCTGGATTCTTTAGGCTATGCCAGGAGTGCACAAAAGAACATCGTAGGTTCTGTAGCCAGCGCAAGGAGTGGGCATCTGACCTCTACGAAGTCAGAAAAGAACATGTCAGGAGGGCACACCAGAGCGATCACAAGATCAAGAGGAACCTCAAAGTTACTGAATACCTTGGAGGAGGAATATGTGCAAGGAGTGCATGAGAATAACTCTTTATCAAGTTCAAAGTAAGAACCATAGTTACTGAGAACTCTGTAGAGCTTTGCAAGGCAGGCATTGAGTAGATGAAAGTGTGCACGGGAAGAAATATTTATCGAGTTCAGAGAGAAGGCAGAACTATTGAAGGTTTTATAGAGCTCTGCCAGGAGGACATTGAGCGAGTGCATAGAGTGCACAAGGATAACTCTATTTCGAGTTCTGAGAGAAGAGGAGTGTCTCAAGAAAGACACTCACAGAGTTTCCAAATACTCTATCAGCTCAACAAAGAGTGCTTGAGCATAAGTCACCAGGAGGGTACTTATATCCCTTCAAGGAGAGAAAGGGATAGAGTTATTGAACACTCTGGAGGAAGACCTGTGTAAGGACTGCACCAGGCCAAGATTCAAAAGAAGTGTTGAAGAGACATCCATTTGACGGCCAGTCAGGCGCAAGGAGAACACACGGAGAGAACTTGTTGCAAGTTCAAAAGCTTAGGAGGGTGAGTGAAAAGTGTGTCAGGAGGATATCGAAAGTCTTCTAAGGAAGCAAGGGTTGAGTCCCTTAGAAAACTGAGTAAGTTTGCAAGCTCAGAAGAGATAATGATTTTTAGAAGCTTAAGTGAGACCAAGAGTTGAGTCCATAGAAGGAAGACGTTCGAAGGCTGAGATCTTCGAATGACTGGAAATATTCTAAGTCAGGAGATCAAAGTTCAAGAGAGTTAGTGCCAAAGGATTTGGCTAGGACTCATTAAGGAGCCGAACGAACGGTAGATAATCTTCGAGGAGGAAGCGTCGATAGCCGACAATCATCAAATCAAGAGAAGCTGCGAGGAAAATAAAGGTAAGAGTCGTTTAACTCTCAAAGCTAAGGAGGAATAGGACCAGTCGCTCCAGGAGAGATCTGAACCGTTGGTTCATTTCGCGGGATCAAATATTAGGATTTGGGAGGACAGAAGTCCTTAGTTTCCAAAGTCGCGACATGTGAAAATGTGATTCGATCACAACCGTAGATCATGGGAGGATCTGGACCGTCTGATCAGAGTCCAGATAGGCGAGAACGTGCACAGGAGGAGATCAAATCTGGATCGTTGGATCTGAGCACGTGGACCAATAACCATTGGACCAAGAGGAAGGTGCACGAGAGAATTTTTGAAACGATCAAAACTGTCCATCGTCAGAGGTGACAGGTTGCAGAAGATCGAGGGTGTTCAGGGAATCAGACATCGAGACATTTGCAAGGAGGAGAGGAGAAAACTCATGAAAGGCGAATTCATGAAAACATTATGGACCATTGGATCCGGGGTGACAAGTGGCAGAGATCCACACACATCGGAGGATCAAACATCGGGAGAACAGAGGTGAATATAAGAGCAATTTCAAGAAATAATTAGGACCGTCCATCGGAAGGGATGCGTGGCGAGCAGGAAACATTTCGCTGATTCGCAACTCACAGGAGTCAAAGGGAGGAGTTGTTACACCTTTTGAATCGTGAAATAACGATTCAATCACAATCGTCAGATCACGGGGAGTTGTGGGTCATTGATCTGGCACACATAGATTTCGGGGAATTGAGAATTAGGAGAAATAGAGGAAGCTAGCTCCAAAAGTCTGGAAAGGCAAAATATTGATTCAGGCGCGAAGATATGAACCGTCGGATCTTGGAGTGTCAGGAGCCATTGATCTGACGCGGGAGAATTTTGGGGTTTCAGAGATCGGTATATTTGAGGGGAGAAGTCTTTCAAATTTGTGAGTCATGAAGACCCGAAATGCTTCGAAGGTTGGACCTCAGGTCACATCAAGATAAGTCAAGGGAGGAGCTAAGGACCGCTATCCCTTTTTAGGGATTCGGGAATTAGGAGTCAGAGGTGGCTCGCATGAAAAACACTCGAAGTCTCTAAGCACGAAGCACCTTTTGATAAGACCCATGGTCATAGGATTGTGGTCACGTGAAGGGAGATCACGCCTAATGCTTGTCCCCGCGGGATGAGTTCAATAGAAGGACCTGTGGATTTGATTCAAGGTTCCAACAGGGAATTGAAGAGCTAGAATGGCTCAAGAATAGGAATGATCCAAAGACCAGGAGGTTGCAGAACCCTTTTAGGGGAAGGGGGTTGCATCAGGTGGTATCAAAGTTGATTTTTCATCTGTATATTTCAGGCGAAGGAGGTAAGGGAGATAGTCTGATACCATTAGGTGGTATCAGATCACAAAATTGATTTATGTAGTCAAAGGAGGTAATCAAAAGACAGAGCCTTGCTTACAGACATCAGACAAAGGAGAGAGAGTTAAAAGAGATGACCTAATGGCATCAGGTGGTATCGTAAACAAATTTTTTCCTATAGACAGTACGTGAAAGGAGGGAAGAGTATTGATACTCTGTGAGAAGGTTGTTGCATATGCACAACAACAAAAATTTAAACAACCAGGTGAGATGTGAGAGAAGATGGAGATGATCGCAGAGGAAGAGTTATCCATAGACTTTCCAGGAAGGCAAATAGAAGGTGGAAATGGCTAATGGAGGCCATGAGCATGGTAGAAGAGAAGACCACAAGCAGAAAAGAAATCCAGAGATGGATCTGGAGCTTAAGGAGATAAGAGAAAGAATGGAACAAATTGCATACTGCTAGAGGAGCAGTGCAAAAATTTCAAATTTCCAAGAGGGAAATGAGATGGGATCAGTTGATCTCATAGAATGCCAAGTGGGAAGAAGAGAAGTCCCAAATTGCCAGGTGGGTAGTAGGAAAGAAACGACACTATCTGAAAGTCTCGGGATCTCAGAAATGAGTTCAGGTTAGCAAGAGGTGTTGATAAGTGAAGATTCATGTGGGTTTTCATACCATGTGAATGAAGATGATGAGAAGTTAAATACTCTCACCATCTAGGAGGAGGATCAGAGGAGCATTTTGATCATTGGGGGAATTCAGATATTCCTACCAGATAGCCCAATTGAGGCCAAAGCGTGGGTTGCAGATGTAACAACAGAAGAAGGATAGCTAGCGATGATTGTCATGATGAAGGAGAAGATATCAAAAGATTCCCAAGGAGAAGAAGATGAGCATGCAGAAGAATGGCTCAAAAGTTTTAGCCAGGAAGCTTAAAAGGAGATGACTGCAGGATTGGAGCCTGCAGCAGAAGAGGAAAAAAACAAGATGGACTTTGCTAATCTGTATGAAGAATTGGAAGCCCTAGAGAGATAAGCATGATGGTGAAAAGTGTGCACATCCAACAGGATAAGTTGGAGACAGATGGAAGAGCATACTAGCCAGAGGAACAACTGGAGGAAGTTGGATTTGAACCAACACAAGGAGCAATGGCAGAGGCTAATGTGTCAAAGGAGGTGACTGAGCAGCATGACAATAAAGAAGAGACATTAGAATTGGAGTCTGCAACAGAGTGGCAAGATAATTCCACAGAACAGGAAAACAACATGGGGGATCATAATGATCTACCCATTGGTAAGATGGAAGTGTAGCAGGGAAGACTGCATACAAAGAGCCAGCCACTGGAGCAGCTGGACAAGGTAATAGAAGAAATTAGGAAGCTGATGTTGAGGTCAGCGCAAGAAGTAGTCAACAAAGGGGAGTTGAACAGAAAAGAGCCTGCCATAGCAGCAATGAAGAAACAAAAGAGGAGAAAAAAGAAGCAGCAACAACATAGCTGTAGAGAAACAAGAGGACAACTCTAGAAGAGAATTTGGGATCCAGGTGGATTTCAACACCGGAGAAGAAGAGCTCATGTTTTTCCTAGTAGGGGAGTATGATGCAAGAGCATCGCTCCAGCTCAGCAAATGCCCCAGCATGCAAACATGCAATGGAGGAAGGGAGAGGCATAAAAAATCTCATTTTTAAATTTGAAATAATCCTATACGGATTATTGTGTTGTAAGATTGTGAATGTCGGGCCATGCCTTTGTACAGGTAGTGGTTGGATTTCCTTAAAAAGGGTTTCTTATAGCAGGCCCAGATCGTAGTCAGGTCTGGGAAAATATTTATGAAAACTTCAATGTAATAGATGAGGTTAGGTGAGAGAGGAAGAGCTTGCAGAGCCCCTTTCTTGTAAGGAGATATTGTATCAGATTTCAGATAGGAAGGAAGATAGGCATAATGAAAGAGGCAGAGAATGATAGAGATCTCTGGGTAGAGAGGCCTTAGGAGGTCTTAGAAGTTTTGAGAGAGAGATCTTGAGAGAACTGGGACTTTGTTACAGTCCAGTTTTGTAAACATTTGTATAGACACACAAAGATAATAGAAAAACAATTTTTCCTGCATATCGTGTGTTTATGTGTTTGTGAATGTTTCATGAATGAATGTTGTAGATGTATGATAAATTTCACTTGCAGTAGAAGATAGATTTATTTGATATTCATTGAGTTGTGTAATATCGTTCTGGATTCTTTAGGCTGTGTGAGGATTGCACAACAGAACATCGGAGGTTCTGTAGCCAGCGCAAGGAGTCTGCATTTGGCCTCTGCAGAGTCAGAAAAGAACATGCCAGGAGGGCACAACAGATCAATCACAATCTCAAGAGGAACCTCAATATTATTGAATACCTTGGAGGAGGAATTTGTGCAAGGAGTGCATGAGAAGAACTCTTTATCGAGTTCAAAGGAAGAACCAGAGTTACTGAGAACTCTGTAGAGCTCTTCCAGGCCAACATTGAGCTAGTGAAAGTGTGAAAGGGAAGAACTCTTTATCAAGTTCATAGAGAAGGCAGAACTGCTAAAGTAACTATAGAGATCTGCCAGGAGGGAATTGAGAAAGTGCATAGAGTGCACAAGGAGAACTCTATTTTGAGTTATGAGAGAAGAGGAGTGTCTCAGGAAAGACACTCACAGAGTTGCTAAATAATCTGTCGGCTCAATAAAGAGTACTTGAGCATAAGTCATCAAGAGGGTACTTATATCCCTTCAAGGAGAGAAAGGGACAGAGTTATTGAACACTCTGGAGGAAGACCTATGCAAGTAGTGCACCAGGCCAACATTCAAACGAAGTGTTAAAGAGACAGCCATATGAAGGCTAGTCAAGCGCAAGGAGAATGTGCGGAGAGAACTTGTTCCAAGTTGAAAAGATCAGGAGGGTGAGTGCAAAGTGATTGAGGAGGACACCAGATGTTTTCTAAGGAAGCAAGGGCCAAGTCCCATTAGAAAACTAAGTAAGTTTGCAAGCTCAGAAGAGATAATGCTTTTCAGAAGCGTAAGTGAGACCAAGAGTTGAGTTCATAGAAGGAAGAAGTTCAAAGGTCAAGATATTTGAACGAATGGAAATATTCTAAGTCAGGAGATCAAAGTTCAGGAGAGTTAGCACCAAAGGATTTGGCTGGGACTCGTTAAGGAGACGAATGGAGCTCACAGAGCCCCTCACAGAGCCCCTCTTTTGTAAGGAGATCTTGTATCAAATTTCAGATAGGAAGGCATATAGGAAGAATGAAAGAGGCAGAGAATGATAGAAAGGTCCGGGTATAGAGGCCTTAGGAGGTCTTAGAAGTTCCAAGAGAGAGAGAGCTTGAGAGAACTGAGACTTTGTTACAGTCTAGTTTTGTAAAAATCTGTATAGACACACAAATATAATAGAAAAACAATTTTTCTTGCATATTGTGTGTTTATTGAATGTTTCATGAATGAATGTTGTAGATGTATGATAAATTTCACTTGCAGTAGAAGATAGATTTATTTTATCTTCATTGAGTTGTGTAATATCATTCTGGATTCTTTAGGTTGTGCAAGGAGTGCACAAAAGAACATCGGAGGTTCTGTAGCCAGCACAAGGAGTGGGCATCTGACCTCTACGGAGTTAGAAAAGAACATGTCAGGAGGGCACACCAGAGCGATCACAAGATCAAGAGGAATCTCATGGTTACTGAATACCTTGGAGGAGGAATATGTGCAAGGAGTGCACGAGAATAAATATTTATCAAGTTCAAAGGAAGAACCATAGTTACCGAGAACTCTGTAGAGCTCTGCAAGGCAGGCATTGAGTAGATGAAAGTGTGCATGGGAAGAAATATTTATCAAGTTCAAAGAGAAGGTAGAACTGCTGAAGGTTCTATAGACTCTGCCAGGAGGGCATTGAGCGAGTGCATAGAGTGCACAAGGATAACTCTATTTCGAGTTCTGAGAGAAGAGGAGTGTCTCAGGAAAGACACTCACAGAGTTTCCAAATACTCTATCATCTCAACAAAGAGTGCTTGAGCATAAGTCACCAGGAGGGTACTTATATCCCTTCAAGGAGAGAAAGGGACAGAGTTATTGAACACTCTGGAGGAAGACTTGTGCAAGTAGTTCACCAGGCCAACATTCAAACGAAGTGTTAAAGAGACAACCATATGAAGGCTAGTCAAGCGCAAGGAGAACGTGCGGAGAGAACTTGTTCCAAGTTGAAAAGCTCAGGAGGGTGAGTGCAAAGTGATTGAGGAGGAAACCCGATGTTTTCTAAGGAAGCAAGGGCCGAGTCCCTTAGAAAACTGAGTAAGTTTGCAAGCTTAGAAGAGATAATGCTTTTCAAAAGCGTAAGTGAGACCAAGAGTTGAGTTCATAGAAGGAAGAAGTTCAAAGGTCAAGATATTTGAACGAATGGAAATATTCTAAGGCAGGAGATCAAAGTTCAGGAGAGTTAGCACCAAAGGATTTTGCTGGGACTCGTTAAGGAGCTGAATGGACAATAGATAATATTCGAGGAGGAAGCTTTGATATCCGACAACCGTCATATCAAGAGAAGCTGTGCGGAAGATAAAGGTAAGAGTCATTTAACTCTCAAAGCTCGGGAGGAATAGGACTTGTCGATCCAGGAGAGATATGAACCGTTGGTTCATTTCGTGGGATCGAATATTGGGAGCTGGGAGGATATAATTCCTTAGTTTCCAAAGTCATGACATGAGAAATCATGATTCAATTTCAATTGTATATTGTGGGAGGATCTGGACCGTTTGATCAGAGTCCAGACAGATGAGAACGTGCACAAGAGGAGATCAGATCTGGACCATTGGATCTGAGTGCGTGGACCAAAAACTATTGGACTCGAAGGAAGGTGCACAAGAGAAGTTCTAAAACAATCAGAACCATCCATCATCAGAGGTGACAGGTGGTAGCAGATTGAGAGTGTTTGGGGAATCAAACATCGGGAGATTTGCGAGGAGGAGAGGAGAAAACTCACGAAAGGAGAATTCACAAAAACATTCTGGACTGTTGGATCCGGGGTGACAGGTGGTGGAGATCCACACACATCGGAGGATCAGGCACCAAGAGAACAAAGGTGAAGACAAGAGCAAGTTCACGAAAGGATAGTTCTTGAAATAATCATGATCGTCCATTGGAAGGGACGCATGGAGAGCAGGCAACATTTCGTTGATTCGTGACTCAAAGGAGTCAAAGGGCCGAGTTGTTAGAACTTCTGAATCATGAAATAATGATTCAATCACAACTGTTGGATCACGGGGAGTTGTGGGCTGTTGATCTAGTGCACATAGATTTTGGAGAATCGGTAATCGGGAGAAATGGAGGAAGCTACCTCCAAAATCCCCGAAAGGTGAAATTCTGATTCAGGCAAGCAGATTTGAACTGTCAGATCTTGGAGCGCCAGGAGCTGTTGATCTGACCTGGGGGAATTTTGGGGTTTTGGGGATCGGGAGATCTGAGGGGAGAAGTCTTTCGACTTTGCGAGCCATGAAGACCCGAAAATCTTTGATGGTTGGATCTCGGGTCACATTCGAGGGTCACCTCAAGAGAAGTCAAGGGAGGAGCTAAGGATCATTATCCCTTTTTGGGGATTTAGTAATTAGGAGTCAGGGGTGGCTCGCATGAAAAACACTTGAAGTCCTGAAGTGTGAAGCACCTTTTGATAAGACCTATGGTCACACAATTGTAGTCACGTGAAGGGATCTCATGCCTAATGCTTGTTCGCGTGGGATGAGTTCAATAGAAGGACCTGTGGATTTGATTCAAGGTTCCAGTAGGGAATCAAAGAGCCATAATGGCTCGAGAATAGGAATTGTCCAGAGACTGGGAGGTCACAGAACCCTGTTAGGGGAGGGGTCTGCATCAGTTAGGTTTTTTTATGTCTATGGTTTTTGACATTCCTGTTTATTGTAAAATGCCTTCATAGCCTCATTGTAACCATCTCCTTGTGAATGAGCACAACCGTTACATCTCTTCTCAGAGATAAGCCGCCACCATTCCAACAAGATTGTTTTCTGCTGCATTTTACCGTTTCTGCTTATTTTCTTATTGAATAGAAAACCAGTTTTATTGTATCTCTGTTATTTTGTGTTAAGCATATTTTAATAATCTGTGCTCATTTCATTTTGCTCATAAAATATGGATCGGTGAGGCACAATGACTTTGGCGTGATTTTTTAGGATGTAAGATCTGAAATGTTTTACTGCTTTGTACACTGCATAAGCCTTTTTGTCTATAGCAGGGTAATTTAGTTCGACTCATTGGAGATTAGTGCTCATAAATGAGACTGACGCCTCAATGTTGTAATCAATCTTCTGATTCAATACTGCATCTAAAGATTGGTCAGAGGAAAAAGTAGAAAGGACAAAATCTTTGGTAAAGTCAGGACTTCGCAACATTAGGGCTTGAGATATTGCAATCTTGATATTGTTGAAAGCATATTTTCATTTGTCATCCCACTTAAAGTCAACATCCTTGCAAATAATTTTTTGTAAGGGTTTGATAGTTTCAACAAAATGAGGCGTGAACTTCCTCACAAAATTGATTTTCCCAAAGAAGGATTGCATAATTTTTTTATTGTGGGGTAAGTGAAGCTGAGCTATTTCCTTAACTCGTTCTAGGTCTATGCAAATTCTTGCTTGAGATATAATATGACCTAGTAATTTCCCTTCCTCAACTCCAAATATAGTTTTCTTAGGGTTTAAAGATATACCATACTTCCTACACCTTTCAAAAATCTGGGTTAGATGTTGGATGTGATCTTCTTTGTTCCTTGAATACACAGTCATGTCGTCTAAATAGACTACTACACACTTGTTGATTAGTCCCCGAAAAGCTACATCCATGGCCCTTTGGAAGGTTGCTCCTGTGTTAATCAACCCAAAGGGCATGCTCTTGTAAGAAAAAGTTCCCCACTTGGTTTAGAAGGTAGTTTTCAATCGGTCCTCTTCTGAGACTAGAACCTGGTTGTAGCCTGAAAAGCCATCTAGCAGGGAGAAAATATCAGAACCAAACATGGTCTGCAAGAGCTATTCCATTGGTGGGACTGGGTAGTTATCCTTTTCCGATGCTCTATTGAGGTTTCTGAAGTCCACACACAGGAAGATTTCTCTAGACTTTTTGCTGACATGAACCAAATTTGCTACCCAGGCATAGTGTCTAACTTGAAAGATAACTTTAACATCTATAAATTTCTTTAACTCTCGACACATGAGGGGTTCCAGAGATGGGTGGTACTTCCAAAGCTTCTGTTGGAAGGGTTTTACTCCAGATTTTAACGGGATTGTGTGTTGAATGATGAGAGTGTCATAAGTTTTTAGATCTCGGTAGGTCCACGCAAAAACATCTTGATATTCTCTGAAAAGTTTGAGATAGGATTTCCTTTCTTCTTTATACACTGTCTTGCCTAGATTTATATTCTTAGGGTTTTTCGGGGTTCCTAGGTTTATTGTCTCATACATGGGACACGAGCTCTATGTCTTTGTGTTTTTTGACCCTTTAAATCTTTCCCTTAAGTCGAAGAGGTTATCCAAATTGGCTACCCATTTCGGTACCATGTGAAACTTTGGTTTGTTACTAGAGTGATCTATTTCACCTCTTTGTTCATGGGAAATCAGTTTCTACTAGTTTCTCTTGGACTACTTCATCGTCAATAGCCAGGTCTTTAAAATTTTCCTGATTGGTTAGGAAGTCTATAATTTGTTCATCTCCTTCAAATACCTTCCAATTGGAAATATTGTTGGGCACTGATGTCTTGTACAATAGTTCCAAAGTGAACCTGGAGGCTTCATAGTCTTCTAATAGGGATAGACTCGAGGCAACAGTGGCTAGGGAATCAACAAGAGTATTCTTTGTCCTGGGAATCACTCTAACATTGAAGGCCTCAAAATTTTCTATTAACCCTTGCACTTCCTGTTGATAATTCCTTAGGTGGGGAGAGTTGCAATGTATAGTATTCTTTACTTGTTTGATGATAATTTTAGAGTCCCCAAAACTTTTAGTTCTTTAACGTTTAAGTCTATGGATTTGTTTAGTCCTTGCAAAAAAGCTTCATACTCAACAATATTATTAGTGCATTCAAATTCTAGTCTGTAGGACAAAAAAATTCTCTTCCCTTTTGGGTCAATGAGGATACATCCTGTTCCCGACCCTTCTTGTGATTTAGACCCATCAAAGTATAGGGTCCATACTTGTGAGCGAAAATCATTAGCTTCTCCATGCCTACTAACTTCCTCCTCTCCACCTATTTTGTTTGTGGTTTCCAACAGAGGTTCTTAATAGAAGAGGGTTTATTCTTTCGCTACCAATAGATTTACTTGAAAAGTCATTTCAAAGTTTTGAGTGAGAGGTACATCAGATGGGAGAGGGGAGAAATTTCCAAAATTAGAATCGCAGGAGTAGTTTCCTAGCATGGGGAAATATGTCTACGAGGGTTGTTGAAGGCTTCTAAATTGGTGACAGTGTGCTTGAGATACCTTTCCCTATCAATCCTAATCATGTTTGTGTGTCCCTTTAATGAAACCAGAGATGAGCCCAGTCTATGCTAAAGTATCCATTCAACTTCTCGGACCAATCTTGACTAAGTAGCAGTCCATAAGCTTTTGGTATATACACTACAATGATGTCAATTACTTGAACAAATTTTGGGTGTGTAGCCAATTTGATCATGACGTCCTTGAGTGCCCCAATAAATTTTACCTGAGTCATGTCCAATTGTATAACATGCTTATTTCTTTTGAGCGGGGTTGCGTTTAATTTCTTGCAGATAGATAATGACATAACATTAGAGGATTCCCTTGAGTCAACTAAACAATTATGGAGGTTTTGGTTGAAGACTTCAAACATTAAAAGGAAAAGTGGAACAAAAGGCTTTCATTTTTCATCTACAGAGAAAGCATTCGCATTTGTTTTTTTTTAGGTCTGTGGGACAGGGAATCTCCCCTTGATCAGTTCTTGTTATAGGGGTTTCTATTGATTTCAAGGCTTGTAGCAGAAAGTCCTTTTGTTGGGGAATCCTACACATGTCCATGACTGACACATTAACCTTCAATCTTTTTAAGTCTTCCACAACGTTGTAGTCTAGCTTGGGTGAATCCTGTGTATGGATGTTTATAGGATTTCTTTGGGAGATAAAAGGTGCTTTCGGGTGAACGGTGGTTTGTTTACCTCTCGAATTTTGGGCAATGGTAAGGTCATTTGAGACCGACTGACCCCTAATTCTCGTTTGCACAACCAAAACCTCAGCAGGTGGTTCTTGAACCTCAAATATATCATTGGAAGGCATTGGCAAGTCGAGATCCCATAACATCATGGTTGTTTCTTCTGACGGGTCAACTTCCTCCTGATCGACAATATTCATCGTTGAGCCGCTTGATTGTTCAGTAAGGGAAACTTCGTCAAGAAATTGATTGGACATTAAGTTCATGGCATGCACCCATTGTGGACAGTCTCTTTTAGAATGTTTCTCTTGATGATAGGTACATAAAGAGTTAGATGCTACATTTCCCAGGTCGATGTTTAATTTGGCTGGGGGAGGTTCAATTGATTTGAACAATGGATTTCTCTTAAAAAAAGGTTTATAAGGCCTTTGGCCTTGGTTTCCTTCCCCTGCACTTCTTTTCATTTCTACACTTTCATTTGACAATTTCTTTATCATTCATTGTAGGTCTTTTATGTCTCCGCTTTCCTTTTTGGGACCTTGTTCTGTTTGTTTTCCTCTGGGTCTAGTCAACAAGATTCCTCTCCTGGGTGAAGGTTGATATTCCTTCTTAACTAGTGAGACTGGGACCTCTTTATATCCCTTCATTTGGAATTCAATTGTTTTGGCTTCCTCAAAAATTTTAGCTAGGGTTGCTTGGCAACCCTTTTTACAAACATGGAAATAAAAGTAGGGAGAGCATTAGCATATACCTCAACTTGAAACTCCTGAGTGGGTTTAGCTTTGGGATGAAATTTGTTTAGGATAGTGGTAAATCATTGATTTAATTATTTAACCTTTTATTTTGAACTCATGGTGGCAATGAACAGTTCAGCCATTAAAGCTCATGTAGTGGTTTCTTCTGCAAAATTGTCTAAAAAATATTTTTGAAACTTTGTCCAACTAGTTATGGAACCTACAGGAAAGTTAAAATACCACATTGAGGATGAATTCTCAAAGGTGTAGGGGAAAATCCTACATACTACGTCCTCATGTTGGACATTCATCAGTCTAACAACTAGTATGAACTTTTTAATATGGTCTTCATGCAATCCGGAGGTTTCAGGGTCAAAATTGGGAAGTAACTTTTCTGGATGTCGAGGGAGGTTGTGTACCCATTCGGGGATTGTGAGGGCATCTCTAGCCAACCAAGGTTGATTATTTTGAGGTGGGTTTCCTCTTTCTTCATTATTATCATTTTTATCCTCCATGTCGTTCAACTCCGAATCCGAGCGATCTGAGTTAAAACCTTCCTTGTTAGATTCAAAATCGTCGGGCTCAGAGTAGTTACCAATTGGTGTTTCAAGAATCCGATTAAGGGGATGTTCGATCTCGGTGAGGGAGAAATATACAAGGTCTTATAATGTGTGAGAAAAAACTTGTTCGATAGTGTCGACCACTGGTCTTCTTACTTGTTTTCTATGAGGAAGTAACAGAGCTAGGGGTAATGATCCAATTTGTCGGGCGTAAGCTCTTGTGATTCTTCTAAATTGGTTCAACTCCTCGTGAGGAAGAGCGTAAGGTATTTTAGAGAATATGTGTTCTTCCTCTTGCTGGGGTGAGTTATTTGTTTCGGGATTACTCTCTGTATGTGGGTTGTCTTGAGAATGACTAGCCATGCATGTGGGTTGTTGTGAATCTATAGGCTATGCAAAATATTATATCATAAATATTGTTAGCCATTCATTCATTCAGGCCCTCTTCTAGCACCAATTCTATTGAGGGTTCCTAAATCCCTTTAACTCAACAACAGGAACCAAACCTACCATGGAGGCCCAATTAGACTCTGCAGTGTTTGATGGTGGAATGGTTCTCCAGATATTTCGATCCGGCTAATTTATCGATGGGCTTTACGTAGAGATTGACAAGATATCTTCTTATGAAAGTTCCTCCTTCAGTTTAAACGTTCTCTTTTTGTATTTTATTTTATTAAATGGTTCTGATCAAAAGATATGTGTTGGTATAAACCAGCTGGTAAAGGGGAGTCTTAACTACTGAAGAAGGTTGAACTTGGGATAACCCTTATGCTCAAGCATGCAGAAAAAGGTGTTCACACCTATGACAAGCCTAGTAATAATACATTAACTTGTTGGTATTTCAATTATTGACTGAGATACAATTATTGAAAGAAAACACACATGCAATAAAATGATGGAAAGAAAAATAGTTTCCTTAGCTCTAGCATTAATCACACATTAACACAACGATTTTCTTTCATCATTAGAGAGAATAACTACAAAAAATATTGAAACAACTAACTCATCAATAGATTCATAAACTCTTACTCATTACAACATCCATTAATGAAATAAAGTTGTAAGTAATTCCTCCTCAATCCAATCACACGATGCCTTTGATGAAAAATAGAAATTTGTCTCCGGTCCTAAACATGACTTCTCAATTAAGGTAGTTCATAAAGCATTCTTTACAATTCCAAAAATGAGGGTCTTTCCCAAAACCATCAACCTTTTCTAAAAGGTCAATCCTCTTATTTATAATCAATAATTAACTAAAAATATCTATGACAAGTGCAAGCTAAGTAAAACAAAATATCGCCACATGGAATTGTCATATCTCTGTCTTCTAAGACTCATCAAATAGTTTTACTAAATTGGATGACTCTTCTCATACTCCTACCATTTAACGAAGATTTCCTCGCATGTGTTGGCATACGCGAACCTATGTTGGTCCATCGAGGCTGAAATAATTTATCTCACTTCTACTGCTTGTGCTCTGTACTTGACTATTTTAACAGTTAACCACTGCAAAACTGCTCGAGCCTTAATCAGATGCTCCATGAATTGTTGTACTTGACCTAGCGCCATGCTCACCACCTTTGCTATCTCTGTTGTCCACACTAAGTCTTGTTATGCATGTTTCTTGACTATGTCATGCAAGTCGACCGAGATTCTGGCCACCTGATCCTAGCTCATCCCTCGATCTATAAATTGGGTTTCTCGACAAGTCGAGTAGCTCAGTGTCTAAGACACTTTCTACCTCATGGTCTCTTTGCAAAAGGTTTTGATTTGAAGAATCGAGACCTAGGGTAGATGCTCTCTCAGGTTCCTTTTCCTCTGTAATCTACACTGGAGTCACCAGGGACACCTCTGAAATCTCCTCATCATCATAGATGGTTATTAAGTCAAACAAAGGGTTTGGTACACTTGTCCTACCTGGTTTCCTTGTTCTCTTAGGCTGGGTTGAAATTCCCCCTTGTGATCTGATCTATGGTGGTGGAACTTCCGAATTTTCTGGCTCGGTGATTTATTCAAGTTGTATTGGCTCTAATCCACTTGGATCTCCTCTACTTTTGATTGGGTCGTCAACGAGAATTATCAACATATCTGCAAGCTCAGGGTCATTCTGCAACTAATCAATGATTCTTTGTGCCCCTTCTAGCATGAAAAATCCTCTTCTTTGTGCCTCTGTAGTCTCTGCCACTCTGATTTCTTCCCTAGCTCTGAGGGCCTCTTGAGATGATTGCTCTATTGTATCCACATGTTTTTCCATGCTCATAGACTTGAACCTAGTCATGCTCGGATTGGCCATTCTCTATATTACCTGCTCCCATTTCTAAGTGCATTCTGTGAAAATTTCATCCTCAAATTTGTCATGTGTGTATAGCCAACAAGAGGATACCTGTGAAGCATGTTGGGGGACCAGGCCTTTAGGGTTGTGCTTGCAGAATTGTCCTATCAGGAACCTGAATTCAAGTTTTCTCAACCCTTCTTGTTTGGCTTGAGCAGTTTCCTTTACCAAATAAAACCCCACATGGAAGCCATAGGGTATGAAAGCCCGCTTCTTGTCCTTGACTAGTGTGGCATTATATCCCTGTAGGATAGTCTGATAGTAGATTTCTCCCACAATGAGCCGGCCTGGGACGTGAGAAAGTAGTAGATGCAGTGCTCTGGTGGCCCCGAACACCCTGATATAGGTTGAGCATTCATCCAAATAACTATGGCCTACCTTCGCTACCATTTTCTTGTCTGTTGTGAATAATCTCTGGCATTCCTTTTTAAATACAATAAAATGAATACGAGTGATGAATTCATCATAAATGAGTGCATAGGAATTTTTATACATGTTATCCCATAGTATGCTGAAAGAAACGTGAACAGGGAGCTCCACAACATGCCAACTTAAATTCATGTCGACAAAAACATTTCTCACACAGATCACATCGAGTAGGTACGAGGCCATGTGGAAAGTGGGGTCCTCCCCTTCTTTCAGTGTCTGAGCCTGATGTACACAAATGCTTAATTTCTTGGAAATTATCGATCCCCAATTGAAGCTGCTTCTGAAAATCGCCATTGTGTATGCCAAAGGCATCCATGCTTCTGAAAACTTAGAGCAGTCCTTCTCTCCATACAGTCAACATATGAGAGTCATCAAGTAGATGTATGGCTCCTTCATGTTGACTTTCCCATACCAACCATTGCTTTGGTTTGTAAACTTTTTTTCCTCCTTCCACCATGAGGCCATCAACTAGTTGGTGTCATGGAATTTGTAGAACTTCACCATGAAGTATGTGTTTAGACGCTCCTCTGGGTCTCTAAGTTTGTAGTGCTTCTGGATTTTTGTCGGGAGGAAAACTCTAACACACTCACCATTCTCATCATTGATTAAGCATTTATGTGCGTCTGTATGGCCAATTAGCCACTTCAGAACCTCTATGCATGGGAAAACCAGGGTTTTGTTGGCTACCATGTGAAAATATGATCGCCAGATATTTGGGAACACCTAATCATCGAGCGCCCTTGCATTCAGGTCATTGTATGATATACACTCTGGGTACTTCTTTCGGTTGATCCTATTGAAAAGGTCCCCCCATTGTGGGAGCATTACTTTGGATTTGGTGCTTGCTTCTGTATCACCGAAGACCGAAGGTTAGATAAAGGATTTATTAGTTGATGTTTTAATGATAGGCTCTTCCTTGGGAGCATACTCCAACTGCCTCACAGTACCAGGAGAAGAACCTTCACCTGTTTTTGATTCCTTTATCTTAGGTGCTCTCGGCGAGTGTCTGGTGGTTGGCTTTCTCGATGGTATTTTACCTGCAACTAGAACATAGTTAGAGACTGTGCAAGAAATCATATGCATATATAAATCAAGACCGCCGAATTGAAAAAATTGAACACATACCTATACTACTTGTTTAACTTGGTTTTGATAATCTGAGGATGGACACAATCTTAAGATGCTTGCTTTGCTTCTTCGGGTGCTCTGAAATTCAAACTTGTGCGCAGAATGAATTTTTTCAAAGTCGTTCTAGATATTTAAACATGGATGAACTTACCTTGTTGCATCAGCCATTCAATTTGGGTTATGAGGGTAGTTCTATAAAATCTGTTGCTAGATATTCAAATACGTTTAAAATTAACTTCAATCATAGATTGACGGTGCGAGCGCGGGTTGTAATGTGGCTTATCGGTGATTCCAAATTGTTGTTGTTCAATCGACACATGGGGTAGCAACAAATGTGGGATGCAACATTAAATAGTCTATTAAATGCTAGAATCTGATCGTGTCAAGTGATGAAAACATCCCATTGTTTTGATAGTCTAGTTGGTGAGTCGGGGGTCGGGGTTTCGCTTTAGACATTTTCCATTGATATCTCCTTGAAAAATCTCTGATGTTGAACGATCTTGCCATACAGAGCTAATGTGGAAAGGTTGACTTGGAGGTGTGACTCGGACACATGAAACCTCAAGGTGACTCGAGACAAAACTAGGTCGTACCACACCCCTATGCGACAAAGAAATGTGGCACTTGAGATCGACGTCTTCGTCTACCCATGTTATTCGGAATAGAGAATTTTCTTAAGCTAAACGTTCTAAGACCCGATCCTATCTCGTCGACGCTAATACGTATCAAGGATCAATGATCGGTGATTGGTGACAAACCTACCCAAGCGCTCCTGGATTGACTCTCTCGCAAATTTCCTGATGCCGAGAGTGTATCGAGGGTCGGCGATCGACGATATGTTTATCACAGAAAAAATCGATTGTTTTAACCTTTCTGGATTTCCCTGACCTCGAGCAAGTGCATTGGTCATCGACTATCGATGGTTGTTTATGGATTTTTTCAATGTCTAACCTTCTTGTACTTTGCTGATGCCAATGGGGATCGACTATCTCTTGAAACTTTGTGGTGAATAACTCACGCAAACCAAATCTACCTTCTTTTGATGCCGACGGTGCATCGACGATTAGTGTAACTGAATGGCCACTTTATATGTTTGAAATTTTTCGACGTCGAACAAAAGCGCGTTAGTCGCAAATGTCAGCTACAAATTCTTAATTAGAATGTTAATTTCTTTTAGACACAAGGTTTCTTTTAAAATGTTCAAACACATCTGACTCGATTGATAAGAGTCATGAAAACAAAATAAACCATTCCCCCCATAGTGAACTCAATTCAGATAGTCAAAGAAAAACAAGTGGTACCCAAAAAGTAAAAAAATTAATAAGGCTTTTAGGGTGCGTTGAGAGCTCAACAGGTGTTTATCCTAAAGGAGCACTCAATAATGACATGTCCTCTAAGATTGGAAGTTCTACTCCATTGGAATAATCAACACTTCCTATAAATCTACTACTGAATGTTATACAAGATCCACTTTTTCTCCGAATAAAATCTTTGGGAGACATTGTTGCTGAAGAATATACTAGAATACCTACTGGACCTTAAACAGAGTTTGGTGTAGACAATCCACCCTTTCAGAGTGAGTCGTTTAGAACTCCAACTCATAGTGCTGGAATTTTTAATCCTAGCTTAGTCCCCATCCGTTGTTTTTGGAGGACCTCCTCAAGGCATGATATTTTTTGATAAACTGGGAATGCGTCCAAATCAACCAATGTTGTCACATACACTCGTTACTTCCACTGCTTATACAATACCTTTAGATCATTTTACCGGCATGACAAGTAATGTTGTTACGGTTTCAGACCTGTTGTTGGTTGGTTCTCATACAATCCTTCCTCTCCATCTCACTAGCTCTACCACGGTCCCACAAATTACACATGTTTATGTCAGAAGTCTGGTAATAACTCAAGCTCCTATTGGAACACCACTTCCTCCTAGATCAAATCCATCACTTCCACCTAGTTATAACGCTCTTAATACTTCTATTGCTAATACTACCCAAGGTATGTCTGGAGGACCTAATCTTTTTTTTCCACCTGGGTATAATGCTAGTAGCATTTTTGTTCCCACACCTACCTAGGTTCTATCCAGAGGGCCTAGAATTCATCTACCACCTAGAGGATCTAATCATCCTGGCCCAAGAAGCTCCACTCAGATTGGAGGCACAAGTCATTCTGTCGCTTATGGTTTTCAAATTCATGTTGGAGGTCAACCTCAAGTTGGGGGGAAACCCCAAGTTGGGGTCATAACCTAGTGTTCGGGAAATACACACTTGGATTACAAACTCAACCTTGGAATTTTCCTTTCCAAGGCAATCAACAACTGCCTTGGGGAAAACTCCTCACGTAAATGATTATGTACCTTCTAATCCCGGGCAACAATATCCAGGCTCTATAATCCTACCTAGGGTCAATATTTTCAGTCCAATGCTCCTTTCCAAGGTAGTATACGCAATAAACCAACACATGTTGGCTACTTGACTCAAAACCCTCCACAATTGAATTTGACAGGACCCTCTAACTATTTATAGACTGTTTATGGTTCTACTGGTTTACCTACGGGATTTCCTGCTCAAAATTATCAATTTCCTCAAGTGAACAGACAATTGTCATTTCTCGCTACTTTGGATTTACCAGATTTATCTAGGATTTTGGATGATCATATTTTTCATTCTCCTTATTGGCCAGTCATACCTTCCAAATTACCATAAGACATTCCTAAGTTTGATGGTCGATCGATATAAGACCCAAATAATCATGTCATGACATTTCATCTTTGGTTTTCATCCAACTCCTTGATGGATGACTCCATTTGATTACATCTTTTCCAACGAACTCTTACGGGTTCGGAAGCCAAATAGTATATCGAATTGCCACGAGGATTCTTCAATGATTTCCACACCTTAGCTATGGATTTTTTGCCACATTATGAGTTACCGATACGATATGAGACATGAACCAAAGTTTTTATTTCATTTAAACAATCCTCTTCTACTCACATTTCCGATCATATTCACGAGTGGAGGAGGAGAAGACGATTAATCAAAGTCCCCCTTCCTGATCAATTATTGGTTGAGTGGTTTACCAAATCACTCATCGGTCCTATAGCCCGTGATGTTTCCATGGGAGATGTCATCAATGAAGAGCAGGCAATTAGTTGTGCTCAATAATTGGATCTCGTTTACTCACAAACGAGCATGTTATATGACTTGATTCCTTATTCTCCTCGCCTATCTACAAATCCAACCCCAACGCCTCTAGTAGCTTCTCATGTTGTTGATGGTGTGATTGGCACTTTTCATGCTGAGACTCAGTCTAAACAAGTCAGTCATTCCAATCCTGAATCTACTACTGCTAATGTACAAAATGCTACTCCTCCAACTCCCCCTCCCAGTAAAACCTCTGAGGTCAATACTGTTCAGTCTACACCTACCAGTAAAAATCAAAATAAAAAGAAAGGGAAGGGTAAGAATAAAGAGGATAAAAATAATAATCAACAATCCGATAAACCCAAGACTCATCCTGCTAATTATAAAGAAAAGAAAAAACCTCGCTATCCTTGCCTTATCTGTGTTGAGGACCATTATACGAAAGATTGTTCAAGATGTGCTAAGGTTACTAAGTTCCTACAAGGGACCGGAACACCTCCTACACCCGCTATTTTTTCACAACCTTTTCCTTCTCAACAACAGGCTCAATTGGTTATTCATGACCAACCTTCTCCCTCTACCACATCTTATGTACTTATGTGTACTGGTTACTCCAAGAAGAATGAAGTTGCAGTCGCTACTTGAACCAAATATTATTCTCCTTCTAAAGAGAAAGTTGATGATTCACCACCTCCATTGGTTCAACCTCCTCCATCGAATTCACCTCCCAACGGTCCTCCTCATCTCGAATGACCAAGTCTAGATACAGTTCTTCATCCGCATCCTAAGGGCGTCGTTTGTAAGTCATCATTTAACCCCCATGCATGTGATGCTCAAAACTATAGTATTGTAGAGGATCTTTCCCAGGCACCTTCTGCGATGTCGGCTCTCGAAGTCCTTCAAAGTTGTCCTACACACCGAAAGGAACTGTTAAAGGCTATTCATGGAATCAATCCTACTGATACAAACTTGATAATATTTGACTTGGAAGATCACATTCCAAGGCTACCTCATCAATTAGCGTTTCAAATACAAGTCATTTTTGAAAATAAGAATATTTGTTGAACCGTTGTTGATGAAGGAGCTTCGACTTGCGTCATGTTTGTCACTTGTTGGAAAGCCATTGGCTCTCCTTCCCTTACCGAGTCACACAATACATTGAAATATTTTAATGGTACAGAGTTTAAACCTTATGGTGTTCTTCCTTCTTTATCTATTACGTTAGATGGAAAAGCGGTTACTGTTGAGGTTGAGGTTTTTGATGCACCTCTCGATTACAACCTTCTACTTGGATGATTCTATATGTGTAGTTGTTTATACTCTTTTCTGTGTGATACGTTTTCCTCACCAAGGTAAATTTGTTACGGTAGATCATCTCGCCTTCTTTAGTTCTGATTCTTGCACTAGCAATGTTCCATTCATAGAAAAAACACCTCCTAGTTATGAGAATGTCGGTTTGGGTCTTTTAAAGGATTCATCGTTAATGGGTACTTTCCCCATTCCACCGCCCGATCTTCCTCCTCCTTTTGTCGCTTCTATTAACATGATTTTGACTAGTGTTGGAAAAACCCTTGAGTCTTATGACCCTTGGATAGTACCTAGCTTGGATGATTGTCTTTGTTATGGCGATCGAATGCCCTTAAGTCCAATGGAATTGGCCTATCAAGTTATTCAATCGACAACTCCTTCTCCTCGTTCTCTCTTAGATACGTCTCATGATCTATTTTACATGATATTTCACATTGATGAAATGATCATGATAGTTATGCATATGGAATAAACCCCATGGCATGATGGGCACCGTTGTTCTATTCTCTTCCTGGAACCCAAGACTATCGAAAGTTACCAACGGATTTCAAATTCATCTAATGTCATTACTATTCCCCTTGTTTCTGAACCAACACGTGATGTTTTGTACAAAGGGAACTTGGGAAATATTTCACCCACCATCCCTCTAGATATTTTGATTTAGCTTGGAATAGTGGAAAATGTTCATATAGGTGCCTCATGTTATCCTAATGAGATCTGAACTTACAAGGCTGTTTTCCAATAATTATGTGACGTTTTTTCATGGAGTTACGAAGAAATGCCTGAAATTGATATAGATATTGTTGTACATGAAATTAAGACATACCTGGACGCTAAAACCGTTCGATAGAGACTTCACCCAATCCATCCATGCAAATCTGTTGCGATTAAAATCGAATTTGAAAAAATTATTAAAGCGGGTTTTGTCTACCCTGTAGCATTGAGTGATTGGGTGTCTAATCTTGTTCCGATCACGAAGAAACAAGGAACAATTTATGTTTGTGTTGATTATAGGGATATTAACAAGGCTTGTCCCAAAGATAATTATCCAACCCCTTTCGTCGACCAGATCATTGACGATTGTGCCGGGAGTAAAATCTTCTCTTTGATGGATGGATTCTCCAGCTATAATCAAATCAATATTTTACCTGCGGATCAACCTAACACTGCTTTTATTTTCCCTTGGGGTACCTTCGCATACCATAAACTCCCATTTGGTCTCAAGAATGCTGGTGCGACTTTTCAATGCGCTATGTCTTATGCTTTTCATGATATTAAGCACATTCTACAACCTTACCTAGATGACTTATTGGCGCATTCCATGCGTCATCAAGAACACCCGACACACCTACGAGCCATTTTCCTATGCTGTCGATATTATTGCATACGATTGAATCCACATAAATGCATTTTTTGTGTGGAGTCTGGACGACTTCTCGGTTTTATTGTTTCTACGCATGGGATTAGGGTGGATCCTTTGAAGGTTGAAGCTATTATCAATTTGCCTCCTCCTTCTACCTTATGCCAAATCCAAAGTTTGCAAGCGAAGGCGAACTTTTTACGTCGATTCATTCCCAATTATGCCAAACTAACGAAATGTTTTACTCGACTTCTTAATAAGGGTCATGATTTTATATGGGATGACACTGCCAACAAAGCGTTTAAAGATTTGAAACTTGCCTTAACCCATACACCACTTTTATTTCCTCCCGATTATAGTCGATATTATTTCTTATACTTGGCTGCTTCAGACTCTACCATAGCCATGGTTCTATTCTAAGAGGATGATTCGCATGATGAACATGTTATTTAATATTTGATTTGGAGTCTTACAACCACCGAAACTAAATATATGCATGTGGAGAAATTGGCCTTGGCAGTTGTTCAAGTTGTTCAACGTTTTCATCATTATATCTTATTGCGCAAAACCACAATTCTTTCTTATTGCAACCCTATGCAACATATCCTCACATGACAATTTCTAGGGGGGAAATACTCCAAATGGATAGTGATTCTCCAGGAGTTTGATTTGGAGTTTGAGTGAGCCAAGTCAAAGAAATATTTGGTTTTTGTCGAGTTGATATGTGACCTTCCCTCCACTGAGACAAAAAGCTGTGGCAGAAGATTCTTTTCCTGATGAGTCTATCTTTCTGATCAATTCAGATGACATCTCTAAACCCAAACTTTTCAACCTGATATTTCTCGTGTAGATCATTGTATAGTTCGTTATCAAGCTCATTAATACATTATCCTCGATGATACCCTTTACCATCGTGGTATTGATTCTGTATTTCGAGGATGTTTAACTTATGATGAAGCCGAGAAAGCTTTAAATGACTGTCATTCCGGAGCATGTGGTGGTCATATGTCTGGGTATGCCACTGCCCAAAAGATCTTACGAGCTAGTTACTTCTGGCCTTCGTTGTTTAAGGATTTCATTACTGTTGTTCAGAAATTCCACACCTGTCAAACGTATAACAATAAGATTCGATCACATCCTGCTCATATTTACCCTGTATTTTCTGTTGGTCCATTCGCTAAATGGGTCATTGACTTCATGACATGAGACCCTCACTCGGTCGGGGGGCATGGATACATTATTGTAGCTGTGGATTATTTCACTAAATGGGCCTAGGTGATGCCTACATTTGATAATACTTGGAAAATCTCATCGTTGATCATATTCAATCATATCGTCACTAGGTTTGGTGTCCCTCAAGCCATCGTCACTGACCATGGAAACCATTTTCACAATTTAATGATGTCTGATCTTACCGATAAGTTGGGTCTTCAACATGAAAACTCAACCCCTTACTATTTGCATTCTAGTGGCCAAGTTGAAGCAATCAACAAATTTCTAACTACTATGCTTCGACGAATGGTAGGAATTCACAAGTCAAGCTGGCACACAATGTTGTTTTCGGCATTATGGGCCTATCAAACATCTATTAAATCTGCCATAGGGTTCACACCTTTCCAGTTAGTGTATGGTATCGAAGTTATTCTGTCGATTGAATGTGAAATCTCGTATTTGAAACTAGTTGTTGAACTTCTCCCTAACACCTCAGTTGAATAAAAATATCTCTTGTATTTGATGCAATTAGACGAGACTCATCGTGATGATTCATTAGTCATAGAAACCCATAAAAAATGTGTCAAATATCAATACGACAAGTATGTCAAACCACATGTTTTTTCTGAGGGAGATTTAGTTCTCCTTTATGAACAAGATCGTTATTTGATGGGGGCCAGTAAATTCGATCCCATGTGGTGTGGCCCTTATATTGTTAAAGGAGTGTTGGATAAAGAGGCTTATGAGCTGGTGCATTATGATGGAATTCCTTTGAGTGAACCCAGAAATGGGCTTTACTTGAAGAAGTACTATGCTTAAAGTATTTTTTGCATGAGTGCTTTGTATTTTAGTGTATCATACTCTAGTGTGATTTTTTGTTCTACCTTTAAGTTGCTTACCTTGCCTTGTGCTTGGTTTCCATATGTCGGTGTTCTCACTACCCTATATCGGCTTTGCTGATGGTGTTATTCGCAGTACTCAAAACCTAGTGTCTGCGGCATGTGCAATCTATGCACCTACGAATGAGTTGTTCATTCTACACAGTGTTTTCCTTGGTAATGTAACTAATAATATCGAGGAATACAGTGCGGTTATTGAGCTATTAACTGACACCATTTCATTTGGTATTCGTCATCTAATTGTAAGTCTTGATTCACAACTAGTGGTGTTGCAATTGAGCAACGTTTATTCCATCTGAAGTCCTACATTGTTATGGGTATACTTGAGAATTTGCCTCTTGGAAAGAAATTTTGATTATATTGAATATCAACACATTCCTAGATGTATAAACACATTAACAGACGCATTTCCTAATTATGTTTTAGACAGACATTTGCACCATTTATAAATCCAAACACACATTTAAAAGACAAGTAAGTCGGTAGGAGTTTTATATTATAAACGCCAAAAGTTACAAAAAAGTGTTTGTCCTGAGACCAAAATGTCAAAATGTTGAAGCACATGACTTCATATACATATGCATCAAGGATGTTGTTCTCTATAACAAACTATTTCCCGTGCTACTAGATGGAGCATTCGACCAATGGATGTTGACACGCCAACTGTATGGCGTTGGTATCGTCGGGGTAACTCGTCCACAATGATGTCAGGGACATTCATGGTCAATCCCTTAAGATTATGCTTGATCTCCTCGAGATATTCAACTGCCACCCCTCGACCCACTATTGTGCCTATCTTCCCATGCCTTTGGATAGGAGATGATCCCGGAGGCCTGAAATGCGCCACATCTGCATTGTTGAGAGCACTTTATTAGTCTTAGATAAATAACAAAAAAAAATTATAATTAAAATACCAAAAACAACATAGAATGAAAAAAAATATTCTTACCTATCTCTCCCCATCGAGAACCCTCAGGTAAGGCCAATTTAGGGTCTCTACGAAAGTCAGTCCCAGCATATGCATAGTCCTCAACCATGACAAGTTGATCCCTTGGCCACTGGAAGAAATCTTGATTATATGTAACGATGGGCATGCCTCCATGATGAGCCATCAAGTCTACCTATCTTTTCATTCGAGGATCCTATGGAGAAGGTATTCCCCATTCCACATGTTGTAGGCACAAAACGGGGACCCTCTCTAAGAAGAAGGATACCAAAATAGATCCATACCCGAATTGTTTCAATCGACTGGTCCTACACTTTGTCAATTGTTTCTTCATGTTTTATAGAAGACCCTCACACCAATTGAAAACCTGGGGCTCCATATACTCAATAACATATTGAAAATGTCTTTGTAAAGCCATGTGAGGAGCCGCACTCCCTACCATCCGAGTGATAGTATAGAGGATAGTCCTCGAAGGCAAGTCTTGAACATCCTTTATGGAAACTTTGCCAATATGCTTCTCTGTACCTAGTACGCAGTGATGTGCTACATAATAATCCATGGATTCACCACCACCTTTGCTTCCCGATAGTGACACCCGAGAGCCGCGATGAGACAACACAGTCAAGAAGTAGATGTCATTGATATCTAAGGTGAGTGTATGCACACCAACATGAAATGATTTCTCATTAACGTCCCACATGCAGACTAAGTATTCCAATAGTCTCAGTTGGGCTCTCATACCCTGAACTTTGAAATTTTTTAGCAAGCCACACTCCCAGAGTGCCATGACAATTCCTAGATCATTCTCGACAAAGTAATATTCCTCCTAGAGATCACGTTCCCTCTATTCGAGCATAATGACCAATGAAAACTTGTCAAACAACATTAAAAGATGAATAGGTTCATCAAATTTTCAAAGTTGGAAGTTTTCCTAGCTCTATTTTTGTTTTTAGATTTTGAGTTGTGGTCGTCGCAGAGGCTCTTTTTCCCACAGTGAGATGTCGTCGCACCCCAATTGTGGAACCCCTGCGACAATTTGGGATCATTGCAGTTCACAATAGGGTGGGCCTATGACAATCTCAAAGCACAGTGACCCTTGAAAAGTCGCCCATAACTCAAATTGAACAATTAAAAATGAAAAATTCAACCATGAAAAGAGAGAGGGGAAGAAGAATACCTACTTCATGGAAGCAGTTCGAGAAATCATCCACCGGGCGATCCAGAATCGTCACTTGAAAATCGAAGGAAAAAGAGGGTTTTTGGCACTAATTTGGTGAAAATGCAAATGAAATGGTAAATGAACTAGTTTTGACCTATTTTATTCACTTTCACCATTTTAATTTCAAATTAAATTAATTTTTAAATATTTTTACCTATGCCCTAAACCTAATGAACTTTACAAAGTGTCAATATTGCAGGTTGAAATATCTAAGGACCAGACTTTTGATATGCATCACCTTTTTTTGGTCATTTTTGATTGTTTTTAGGATGTATATATACTTTTAGGGTTTTTTAGGAAAAACTTCTAGCATGGTCTTTATTCTTTCTCACACTCGTGAAACTATGAGAATGTAATCGAGTAACCTTTTATCGATTTTTTGGACTCGTAATGGTAATATGAAAAACAAACCCTATGGAGTATTCTTTAAGCTCTTTTCAAGCTCCGTAAACATGAAAAGACAGCCGAGTAACCTTGTTCTTTTCATGCTCGTAAAAGTATTTGTAGAAAACATCTGATGAGCAGTATATTATCTCTTTTTCAATCTCATCAGACTAATTTATGAAAAATGACATTTTGGAGTTTTATTTAAGTGTTTTAGAGACTCTCTAAACATGAAAAAACCTTGAGTTTTCTTTCTTTAGACTCGTAAAACAAGCATCGAAAGGCCCATATGGGACCGAACCACTCCTTCCTAGTGTTCATAAAAAATACTCTGAGGGACTCATCTGAAGGAAGAGCTTACAATACAAGCATATGTTATCCTCCTCAAGCTTGCGTAAAAATAAAGAGGTACTCTCCAGAAATGGTGGGGGGGAATTGGGAAAGAAATGTATATATGTATCTGTGTTAGTGGTAGTAAGTTTCTCTTTAACATGACACCCATTTTCATCATTGTATCCAGGTTGGGAAATCCATTTGTCTCTCCTTTGACCATCTACAAGTCCATATGTTGGTTCCTCCTTGAGTCAATGCTGACAAGACAATTGTCATGTCGTTCATATGTTCAAGAGAATTTCAACCTTAAAAAGCCTTCTATTGAGTCGCCCATCTGCAGTCTTCAAATTCTTACCATGTCAGCCTTCCCTGAGTCAGTCTTGAATCACTTTATACTCTGATCTATTTCAAATCTGTTACATATTTCGTGTCATTGATGGGGGATACATTAAGGCCCTCCTGTTATGAGTCTTTTCCTGTCGACTTCAACTCATTATCCAAGAATTAGACTCAGAAATCATTTAGTACCTTGGAACCTGCATGCCTCAATGACAGGTCTCCTCATTTTCAACAATGGGTTCACATCATTGACCCTTGATTGGAAGATTTCATCGAGTGTTCAACGTCAACTCATTTATTCACATTCGTTGGATTGTACTAGAGTACCTTGGGGGTCATTGAAATCAATGGTGATTTCCCTTGCACTTGTTAACGGTATCCATTAATGACCGGTAATCAAGTGGTTTCTACCATGTTCGACTTCGACACCTATAATCACATGGCTAGATTCGTACTTCAGGACGATGGAAATGAAGCTTCTGGATGTCACCATATCGGTCTAGGTTGTGATGGAGTATTCATAAGCCTGTACTGACACATAGATCCACCGTGTATGTCTCATGGCTATGTCCAAATTTGATTTTTTAGAGCATAGATCAACAATGTATTTCTAGTGGCTATGCTGAATCATAATGACATGGATCCACAATGTATGTTTAGTGGCCATGACTCAATCGAAACTTATGATTAGAGTCACTTGTAGTCTGAGTATGGTAATGCCTACCTTAGAAGATGGTATATTATTATGCATATGCTTGATTATTTGCAGGTTCTTGACCGATGTGCTCCTTGTTCTCGACACACACATTCTACAAAGTATTTCAGTTGTCACGGGTTCCAACTTCATACTTTGGGGGGAATTTTGTTACACATTATTTTTGTCACCCCTATGCTCAACTGACGATATGTGTATGACTCATTTCTATGTTCCCTAAAGCTACTAAAATGAGATTTTCTCCATGAGAAAATGAATTATCTTTCTTCTCTTAAAAACCATATCAAAGGATATCGTCGCACCCTGCTAAATTCTTGGGGTGCGATGATGCTTGATCGTCAAACCCTGCTAAATTATTTGGGTGCGACGATGCTTAATCGTCGCATGTTGCACCAAAAGTAGAATGCAGCGCCACCGCAGGCTGCTTGTGCATAGGGTGCGACGATGCTTAAACAAGAGAAAAAGGTGAAATTCACGAAAGTTCTAGAAGGGAATCTTCTAGAAGATGAGGTGGTCTTCGATCGGTTTGGATCTTACTCGCTTCTCTGATTTAGGGGGATCATCCTAATATCCTCATCCATCTATCTTTCACATTATATAAAGAGGGATCTCTCACGGGAAAGGCTAAGCTTGCTTATGCATGAAGAATTATGTTGAAGATTGCACACTTGTGATAGCTTTGATTTAGCTTTCCAAGTCAGGTTGCGAATGCTCTTCATCAAAAGCATTGAAGAAAATGTGTGTGTGTTGAAGCAAAGGGCCATTGGAAGGGACCTTGCAACATCGAGGCATGGGTTTTATTCTCCATTTTCATTCAATATAATGCAATAATACATTTCTTCCCTATAAAGGTGTCTCTACTTTTATTGTATAACTCCTTGATCTTATGCATAGGTTTCATTGGAATATATATATTGTTGTTCTTTCTCTTTGTTGGTTTGTTCTTCTTAACAGGTTCAACATCTTAAAAATCCAAAGATGGAGCAACAAGGATGACGCTAGCGAGGATCAAACGTCGTTTAAATGGTATGTCATTTGTCCCTCTCTGAACTAGTTTATATTACAATGAAATCTAAGGAGAAGCTTGTATTATGCTCTATTTTGTTCTAGCTTCTTGTTGAAGTTAGGGAGATTAGTTTGTGTCTGCACTTACCGATTTTTCTGATAACACTCATCTCACAAAACTATGGAGAACTTTGTTAAATGGAAAATCTACATCGAGGGGATCGAGAAATGAAAGCAACAGTTCAAGCAAATGATCCTTTAAAGTTGCAACAAATTTCTTTATTTAGAAATTTCTCTATTAGTCTTACCAAGGATTTTGTTTTTCATTTATATTGAACCTTATTTATAGAATTTTGTAACAAGGACTTAGTGGGTTCGAAATTCTCGAAGATTGGCTAAGTGCACTATTGTAAAAGTCTATTTTGTGGAATTGAAGACCTGAGGTGGCAGTATATATCGTGTGCTTCTTTTGTTTGTTACTATTATTCTTGCAAATGAAATACAAATTTTCAGGGCATTTTATCTTTCCTTCAAATTTGTTTATGGAATGAATATTTGGATACTCTGTTTTCTGCACTATTGTTAGAATAATTGAGGAATTATTATGTTATTTCATTCTTGATTGAATTTGATGCGAACGATAGTAAATTAAATATGAGCATATAGAAATTAAACATTCAAATGACTGTCTATTTGAATAACATAATTTCTAATGGCTATTTTAACAATTGTTCCTCTTTGAGAACTATTTCCAGAGATTAAACAGTTTATTTACTCTTCTCACATTTAAACATTTTTTATGCTCCTAGGATCATTTAGTTTTAGTTAGAAACAATAGTTAAATTGCATTTAAAGTTAGGCTTGTTTTTATCATATATTAGAAATAGACACTTGATCACAATTGGATCAACTTTTGTTGATTTCAAAATCTGCTTTAATGGAAACCGGGCCTACATATCAGTGAGTATTTCCATCCTAAACGAGTATAGGCCTAATTGGGGCCTTGGGAGATCTCTCCACCTTGATTTCCAGGAGTTTTTCGAGGCATCAATAGAACCCACGACCTTATAACCAACAATGGTTTTATTTGATTCTAGTTATTATGTTTGCACAAAATATGGTTGAAGTTTTGAGCGCGGTCTATATGAGAATGGGTCACAAAACAAAATATGGTTTGATTGAATGTATAAAATTGACCCTATCCCCTCTTGTCTTGAATGCTTTGAGCTCACAATTTGGCAATATTTTGGGTTTATAATAATTCTCTTTATCACTAATCTTGTTGAGAAAATATAGTCGTATCTCTTGAAACAGTTCTGGCCAAATCAAATATATAATTGAGTTTATCTATCATTAGTAGTAAATTGAAAAACTTCAAGTCGATTTGTTTTCAACCCAATTTCATTGTCGAAGATCATTTTTAAAGCTCGAACTTGTCTCTTTCCAAACTGTATCAAGAGCTACAGTATGAATTTGTTTTTCATCTGAAATATTTTGGTTAAAAATATTGTTTTAAGCATTCAAGGATGGATGACATAAGATCGAATTTTCACAATAAATAAATGACAAAGTTTGATGATCCAAGCTTGGATTCTCAAATGGAATATAATGAATATTTGGAAAAGGGGTGAAAGTTTGATATGCAGTTTTAAAAGTTATTTTTCTTTTATTCATATAAACATGACCAAATTCTCTCATAGTATATCATTTTCCATTAATTATTCCCAAAGTTCCTAAGCCATATTTCATTTAATTACACACTTTCCACCCTGTTTATGTAAATAGAAAACTTCAAAGAAGAGATTTGATAGCATAATGATATATGGTCTTGATACATGAACAATTTGTGTGATTTGAATGAATCATGGGATATTTTGACATTGCATAAAAGCTAGTAAAAATGGTTTATAAAGTAGGATGATATGAACTGTATTCATATTGAAAGTGGGATGAGTTCTGAACAGAATTAATAGAAATGGATTATGAACATTATCATGCATTCTTGTCATCAATTACATTTTACATAAAGTATAAGTCCCTTTTTCATTACTTCTTGTCATTATAATTCCATTTCCATTCATTTCCCATGTTCAACCAAATTAGTGACAATATGTTAAAGAATTTATAGTTTGAATGTTATGGGTAATAAGAAGAAAAGGGGCAATTTATGTTATTCTTCCATGTTTTCCTTATTCCTTTCCATATTCCCTAGCATGCTTGATTGCTTGGTCATTTCATAGAAATTTTTAAATTATTTTTAAGGAAAAATAGTATTTGATGATAAACATATTGTGACTTATGAATACTAATTTGATAATTGGTGGATATTTAGATGAGTTTCTTCAGCAGAGGCAACAAATGCTCTGGTAACAAGAGAAATAGAGGGAACACAAGTAGAATTTTCAATTCATTTGGGAAAAGAGGCAGAAACAAAAGGATGAGGTTCTCCATCCATTTTGATGTTATTCTGAGGAGTTTAACCAGCTGGTCAAAACTAGTTATTTGAACCTCATTGTTCACCCTATATTACAACCACCCCAACCACCTGTTGTACCTCCTCTTCATTCACATCCAAGTATAGCTGACATTCCTGAACAACCCCATATGCAACCCCATGTGCCACCAACCAATGATGGCTAGGAAAATATACCTTCTAATCCTCCCTTCGGTGTAATTCATTGGCCCACTATGTATTTTCCACTTCCTCCTTCTCCTCCTTTAGAACTTGTTCAACCTGTTGCCTTGACAGCCTCACATGCACACCCTCTCCAGCTCCCCAAAAATTACAAAGCATTAGCTATTGAGCCTCAACTGAGTAAAGGAAAGTGACCTGCCATTTGTGTAATTTTTTATTCATCTGAGACATCCTCCTACACCATCAAATCCCTTCTTGTCAAACTTGAGAATGCTATAAGAAAAATCACATTTGATGACATGCACCCAGAAGTGTCAAAGTTTGAAGAGAAGAAATTTGTTGATGTATATTACAAAAGCATAGGGAAACATTATCAGAAGGAAGTAGACAGAGAGAGTCTACTTCATTTTGACAATCGAGGCATCTATCTTGGGACAAGAAACATGGTATTTATTTTTGAAAAACTTTTATATCAAGTGTTATGATGCTTTGGGAGATACAAGTGTTTTTTATGATATGATATGATTACATTGGTTGCTTTTGATATATATTCTCATGATGATGTGTGCATGATATTTTGAGTAAATGTGGAGAAACAAGGGAATGCTAAAAATTAAATAAATTAATACATATAGGGGGCCCACCTATTATTTATTATATATTATTATTATTATTTACCCTTGTCATAAATAAATTTGTTCTATTTTAACTAAAGTTATTTAACTTTAGCAACAAAAGGTAGTTGAACTAGTTGAACTACTTTTTGAAGAATAAAAGGAAGAGAGCAAGGACAAAGGACATGAAAAAATAGTGAGAGATGCTTGTGATAAGGTTTTCTCTTTCCTCAAGTGAGATTTCATATTCATTCTTTTATTTCTGAGTTTCATGAGATCTAAGTCCTCTTGTTGATAGCATGGTTACTTTAAAGGTGGCAAAAGAAAGGGCTAGGAAGCACAGACCTATGACATACTTTAGAACATCATTCATTGATCTTGATAGTCTGTTTAGTTTGATTAGAATTTTTGAATTCATTTTTAGTGTTGATTAAGGCTATTTTGTAGACTCAATACTATGATGTGCTTGTAGCTTGGATTGATCCAATTTATTTCAGTATTAGTCTTTTTCTTTTAGACACCAGTTGTCTCTGTATGATTCAAAATTACATCCCATAATTCTAAGTCTAAATCTAGTCCAAACCCTCACAGGGGTTTGTAAAGAGAAACTTGGTTGTAACTCAAAAAATACATCAATAAAATCACTTTCTGGTTTCTTCTCAATTTGAGACTTATGGTTTATTGGTTTTCAAATGTGTGTTATCTTGTATTTATTCAGTTACATTTTATAAAATTTCATTTTTAAACACTTTTTGTATTTTTAAAATTATTTTATAGCAAAGCATAAATATTTGATAATAGCATGAGGCCCAAGAACTTATTTCTTGAGAGTTGATTGATATTTTTTTGAGCAGGCTATAATCCCAGGGTAACATTCCTTCATATCTCACCTAGCCTATTGAGATTCAAAAATGCTTGCGTGAGGACATATACATTCATTGCCTCAACCTGAGGCAAATAACAGTGGCAACCATTCCAAAGGATTGACCTCAAGACCCTCTACATGAATCTTAAAGCACTTAACACTCGAACTAGCATAGCTCATATATATATCATGTGGCATATGTATGTATATATTACTTTTCTCCAACATAGATCATTAATGTCTCAAACATAATAATCACCTATAACTCAAACATTTCTTTTAAAATTCCCATGAAATTTCCAAACACATCAAATAACAAGAAATCACTAGATACAAACCAAAAGGACATAACCCAAGGGATTATCACAATGAGTTGTTGCCAAAGTTGTTGGGAATTCAATTTGTTCTATGCTAGAAAGTGCTTGGTTCAAATCCCCCCGAGTGAGGCACACTAGTTTACATTGATGGGTTTACTATTGATGCCATCCACGAATCTGGGTAAGCATCCATCGGGTTTCCCCGCGAGGTTTTCCTTGGAAAAAAATAAAAGAAACCAAAAGGATATAACAAAATGCAACAAGCAATATTCAGGTACAAATTTGGATGTTTAAGAGTTATATGGTCATGTAAATGTCAAAAGAAGATGAGCAAATGACACAATTATGGAGCTCATCATATGTTAAGAGATATTTTCTATTTTTTTGGGGGGGGGGAATAAATTTCCCTTGGCATATTGCATATTAAGTATTCAAAGTGAGGAAACTAGTACCTTATCAGTGCCTCACAACATTCCCCCCTCTTCTACTATTTTCCAAATGGAGGGCATTATTAACTGCTTGTGAGCATTAACTTGACAAGACTTAGTGGGAATGAATACAAAAACCTCCCTAGGAAAAACGCCTCATTGAAAATGGATTAACTAACTAAGCTATCCATGTAAATACATACATACATACATATGTATGTATGTATGTACATATATATCCATATATATAGATACATGTATATATTTACACACACACACACACACACACACACACACACACACACACACACACACACACACACACACACACACACATATATATTGTGTGTGTGTGGCCTAGTGGGTTATCTCTAGTGGTTGAGTGTTGTGAATTTCAAGTAGGAGGTCACAAGGTCAATTTTACAAGATGATTTTCTTTGTGAATGTTACGGGCCTCACTTAATGTCCATGTTGGGTACCATCCTCGAAACAAGGGGAAGTGCTCAGTGGGTTTCAAAAATTGTCCATTTCATCGAAGAAAAAATAAATAAAGCACACGCGCGCACACACACACACACACACACACACACATGTGTGTGTGTGTGTGTGTGTGTGTGTGTGTGTGTGTGTGTGTGTGTGTGTGTGTGTGTGTGTATTTATGTGTGTGTGTGTGTGTGTGTTTATTTATTTATTCTTCAATGAAATGCACAACTTGTGAAATCCACCAAGCACTTCCCCTTATTTCGAGGATGGTACCTAGCAAGGACATTGAGTGAGGCCCACAATATTCACAAAGACAATCAACATGTAAACTTGAAACACACACACACACACACAGATGATTTTTTCCCAAGGAAAATCTCAAGGGGAAACATAACGAATGCTTCTCTAGCACTTCCCCACATTTCACAGATGGTATTTAGTGTAAACTCGCTAGTGCTAATCATGAAACCTAACCTAGTAGGGACAGTGAATGAGACACATAACAAAGGAAACCATTCCAAGGAATTTACCTCAAGACTCCCTACGCGAATCTCAAAGCACTTAACACTCGAGCTAACATAGATAATATATGTATTATGTGGCATATGTGTCTATATATTACTTTTGTCCAGCATAGATCATTAATGCCTCCAACAAAATAATCACCTATAAGTCAAACATTTATTTTAAATTCCCATAAAATTGCAAAACACATCAAATTGAAAGAAATTACTAGATAGAAACCAAAAGGCTATAACCCAAGGGATTAGCTCAACAGGTCGTTGTCAAAGTTGTTGGGAATCCAATTTCTTTTATGCTTGCAGGTGCTTGGTTTGAATCCCCCAAGTGAGGTACACTAGTCTATATTGATGGGTTTACTGGAGATGCCATCCATGAATCCATTGGGTTTCCCCATGAGATTTCCCTTGGAAAAAATAAATAAATCAAAAGGATATAAAAAAATGCAATAAGAAATATTTAGGTACAAATTTGGTTTTTTAGGAGTTATATGGTCTTGGAAATGTCAAAAGAAGATGATAAAATGACACAATCATGGAGCTCATCATATGTTAAGAGATTTTTACTATTGTTTTTGGGAGAAATAAATGCCCCTTGGTGTCTTTCATATTAAGTATTCAAAGTGAGGATATTGGTACATTGCTAGTGCCCCACAACGTTCCCCCCTCTTCCATGGTTTTCCAAATGGAGGGTGTTATTAACTACTAGTGGCCAATAACTTGGTAAGACTTAGTGAGAATGGATCCCAAAACCTCCTTGGGAATTACACCTCAGCAAAGAGGGATTAACCAACTAAGATATCCCTTAGGAATCTCTCTCTCTCTCTCTCTAAGAGAGAGAGAGAGAGAGAGAGAGAGAGAGAGAGAGAGAGAGAGATGTATGCTTATATGTTTGTGTGTGTGGCCCCAATGAGTTAGCTTGAGTGGTTGAGTGCTATGAATTTTAAGCAGGAGGTCGTAGGGTTAAGTTTCTGGGTTGGTTTCCTATATGAATACTATGGGCCTCACTTGATGTCCATGTTGGATACCATCCTAGGAACAAGGGGAAGTGCTTGGTGGGTTTCTTAGGTGCATTTCATCAAAGAAAAAAAATGTACAGACACATATGTATGTATATGTACATACATACATACATATATGTATGTACATATACATACATATGTTATGCATATGTGTATATGTGTGTGGAGAGAGAGAGAGAGAGAGAGAGAGAGAGATGATTTTTTTCCAAGGAAAATATCATTGGGGAATCCAAGAAATGACATCCCTAGTAAACTTGTATGTGTAGACTAGTGCAACTCTCTTTAGGGAATTCAAAACCGACACTGATCGGCAAAGAACTAGCCAAATGCCTAGGAACATTGGCAACGATTAGTTGAGCTAACACCTTGGGCTATTATTATATTCACAAAATGAATCATCAAGTATATGGATTCAATCCAAAAGCTTGAATTTCTCCACCTATGTTCTGCTAGTTGAACCATTCCTAGTATAGACATATTAAACATATTCCCCTCCCTCCAACCACCTCTCTCTTGAGACTTTAGATGTAAGGCTCTTGGCTCGCCTTCGAGATAAGGGCTTCATCAATAAATAAAATAGGGGTAAGACCTTCCATAAAACCTTCTTTAATATTGGATGGTACTATGCCCTAGTGGAAAAGGAAATTGGTGGAATAAGGCATCCTAGGGATTGATTCTTGAAACATGAGCCCTAAAATTGATGGATTGATCACTTATACATACATACATATACATATACATGTGCATATGCATATGTATATATGTATGTATGTATGTATGTATGTATATGTATACATATACATATATGCATGTATGTGTATGTATATGTACCACCTCTCTAAAAACACAGGGGGATTCATATCCTCGTGAGGTTGACCTTAAGATTGTAAGACAATCTTTTAGATCAATAGTAGAATAATTTATTCTCAATGCATTTATGCCCCTTACTATACTTGCTATTACAATTGAAACATATCCCCTTTTCTCTTATTTCATCTATTTGTTGAGGTGTCACCCTTGTAGCTCGAGTGAGGTTAGGAGAGGGAACATGGTGCTCTCTATAGTTGTTAGTGGCCACTCTTCTAGTAGCCATATTTTTACTTTCAAATTTCCTTACCACACTGAAATCATGCTCTACGGATTTAAGTTCCAAGAGGCATGCCTCATGTTGAATGCTCTCCTTTAAAGTGCCCATAAAGAGATCCAACAAATTATCCTATGTAATGTTCTTTACTCTAATACTCAACTTTTGAAATTGTTGAATGTGCTTTGTAATTGGACTTATTTGATCGAGATTTTTTGATTGGCTAAGGAATGTGTTGCTCTTAATATCCCCATAATTGGTTATAACTTCACCTATACAAATGGACCAAGAGAAGTAGAATCCTTTTTTCATTGACATGACCATTAATAAGAGACAAATTGAATAGGTTTTTAAATACAAGGATGCAAGAGTTAACTTTTGTAAAGTTGGCACTTGGTGTAGATCAAAGAATTAATCCATCTGGTATATCCATGTTATAGGATCTTTATCATCAAACTTCTGCATATCGATTTTGGGAATCAACCAATTCCTTGGTTTCAAGTTGAACCCCTCATGATGTAGATATTGGAGTGATGAAAGATTATGATTCTAGAATTCAATATTCACACTCTCCAATTGTGTTTAAATATTCCCCTTATGTGACTGAGAACCCTTGATGATGTATATATTGGAGTGATGAAAGATCATGATTCTAGAATTCAATATTCATGCTCTCCAATTGTGTTTAAATATTTCCCATATGTGATTGAGGTTCAACACTATTTTTCTCCTTATTTTCATGATTACCGTGGATCACAATATCCCTTTTAAGGAACCTTTGTAAGAGGGTGGTTTCCATGGAATTGTGTAATTTTTTCAAAATTTGATCCATCATATTTTATATTTTATATTCTATGTCCCTTTTAAGGATTTTCCAAGTTAATGAAGTGAGTGGTAGTATGTTGAAATTAGTGGTTACAACTCATTTAATGGTGGTACAACACATCCTACCATGTTTCCACTTGCATGTCTCCATTTGAATTAGTCTACGGTCAAAACCCACCTTTTGTCTTCTCCTACCTACCCAGTATCTCCAAGGTTCAAGAAGTTAACAACACCCTGACCATCTGAGCTGCCATTCTCTATACCCTCAAAGAAAATTTGGTCATGGCTCAGAATATCATGAAGAAACAAGGTGATTAGGGTTGTTTAGAATGTCAATATTCTACAGGATACTATGCATTTCTTTTTCTACAACCTTAGAAGAAAACATCACTCAAAGCCGATCATTGTCAGAAACTAGATCCCAAGTTTTATGGCCCTTATATCATTCTCAAGTGTGTGTGGACATTGGAATACAAGCTAGCTCTTCCCAGTCATTCTAAGCTCCATCTTGTTTTTCATGTTTCTTGCTTGAAGAAATTGATTGGAACCAAGTGTCAGACTCAAACTGGTCTCCCTAAATTGGATGAAGAAGGATCTATTTGGTTGCAACCCCAAGTAGTCTTGGACCACAACAAGCATCATCTCCATCAGCACACAATCAAGGAAGATTAAGTTCAATGGAAGGATAACCCACCAGAGGATGCCACATGGGATCTGACTACCATTCTGCAATAATTTCCTCATCTCAAGCCTTAAGGAAAGAATTGTTTTTTCAAGGGGGGAGGCATGTTAGGGTCCTAACCTCCCTAACCCCTCAAGTAGATAGAATAATATTTTTTCAATGTAATAAAGGTTGACATTAGTAAATAAGGCCTATGTAATAATGTGAACATGTCTAATGTAAGAATACTTAATAGAAGGTTTTTCTTCTATAAATATCTTCCTCTAGAATGTTCTCTAGAAGATTGAAATAGTATAAATAGGAGTACAAAGCATGGAAGAGTTTTGTATTGAGAATCATTTTGTATTTGAGGTCTACTCTACTAGAGGTTGACCCCTTGAAGAGGCAAGTGAACTTGGATTTATACATAATAAAGGTATCATTTTTGGATTCAATTGTGTCATTGTTCTCTATATTTTTCTCTTTCTGTTGATACTTGCTATAACAATTTTGTTTTTGCTCAACATAATACATCTAATACCTTATAGTTTTTTTTCTTCCTCTATTGACCTCTTCTCTATATTGACCTTTTCTTTCTTTAAACATTTATTGATTTCTCTTTACTTTGTTTGTTTTTTACCTCAATTTTCACGTTTCCAACAATAAAAATATTTTAATTTTAATTTTCACATTTCCAATAATAAAGAAGTTATTATTTATTAATTCCCTCTTTTATGCATTCACAACTATTATTGGATTATTATTTTATTCTTTATTTGCAACGACGAGTCTTCCTTTTACAATGGTTATCCTTTGATATTTACCCTATAAAGTTTTACCCCGACACTCTTTTCTTATATTTCAAATTTATTTGTCCCTGATGATGGGTGGAGTGTCCACTAGAAATGTTGGACATTTCAAAATCCTTACACAGTTTATCTCCAGAAAGTTCAAGAAATTATGACTAATTGTGAAAACCTACACACTTGGAAGAGATTTCAAGCAAACTAAAATCCTTCATTTGACATGATTTCCCTCAAAAAATCACCATTTTTATTAGCACATTCTAGATGATTACTAATATTGGATAACAAATCCAATAGGTTCCTTGTCACACCTCCTCCAATTATGTTACCATGGAGGTAATGGATGGTAGGAGGCATTCCATGTTCTTGACCATACCATGTCAACATCAATACATAAATCAAATAAACAATAACACATGCAATCAACATACATCATTCATGTTGCTAGTTAGCATGTGGCTCCAATAGGCCCTGGTGTTGTAGTTGGCTCTAATACCAGATGCAATGCCCATTGGGACTATGACAACTCAACACCAACTCCAAAAGGAAAATTGATTCAACAAGGAGAAACATTTTTTTCTAAGACTCAGTCCAACACAAGACATACTTAACCCTTACGAGGGTTCTCATTGAGGATCACATATTCCATATAACATAATCATTCTAGTACAAATATTTAAGTTCAATACAAATGGCAATATATTTACTCCTTTTTTTATCAAGAAAACTCTATCACCTTTCAAGGTTTTTAAATTACAATTAAACATAGAAACAAGAGATAAATCTATCCTTGAGAATCAAATCCTCAATATACTCATCCATAGATTATAATGCAACTATAAATAACCATTATATTCACTCATTCATATGCTTAACCATTAACTTCATGACACATGCCAAAAAGAACATTCTTATTCTAATTCAAGCGTTAATCAAAACTTGACAATAATGGAATAAGCTTATCATCTTAAAGAGTTTGAAGTTCCTCTTTAACACCTTAGTTACTAGCACTTTCTACAATACTTGGATTTATTAACAAAATGAAGTCATTAAAGACATAATGCAATCCCTATTACAAGTTGTGCACCTAATTTATCAAACATGTAACAATCAACTTATGGAAACAATTGTTTGGTGGACATCTTCCATCACACATATTGAATACATCCTCATTTAATAGATAGGATTATGTATTACAACAAACTTGTGAGATGTGAAAGGTTGAGGACAACATCAGAATAAGTCCTTTCAATAGGTTCATACTTAGGACATAAGACAAACTTCCCTTGAGTTAACTTAGTATGCATACTCACTTATTAATGAGTATGAGGGTTTCATTAACTATTAGAATTCATCGAGATATTAGAAAACCATAAATTAATTAGAATAATTCTAACACTTCTATATATGGATAGTTCACAATGGTTTATTAATTCCTTCAAATAAGTAACAAGCAACTTTAAGGAATCAAACAATTGGTTGAGGTTTTTTATCAAACATATAACATTCATTCTCTTGCAAGGCTTATGGTGTAAGCCTTTTAATAACATAAGAATACTTAATTGGTTTAGAGATAATTATATAGAATTCACATCTAGACCGAAGATTAACACTAAGTATAATCAACTTCTTCCTTGGACATATGCAACCAAATTCTGAGTATGATTGATACATAATTATTTAATGAATGCAATTTTCTAGTTGAGAAATTTCGTCAAAAACTTTGCATATCACTACCTACAGAAAATTGTTTTGTTGAGACATGCCAGATCAATGGACACTAAAAATAAAATCACATCAAAAAATTTGGCAACCAAACAACCCTAATAGGGTGTTCCACATTTTTTATAAAACACCCTGATCACAAAATTGGACTCTACAAACCTTTTGTTTGGAATCAAAATGGGGGTTATAGGTCCATATGGCATGGATTCCCCTTGAAGTTGGTATGAATCCAAATAGAAACACCTGGGAACATTTTTTCTTAAAACCAAATCAACATAACAACTCATTCGAACATCTTGACAAACAATTGGCATCCAAACCCCAATTACTACCATACAAGCAAGAGAACAACTGAGATTTAATCTCTTGATTAAAGGCATTAAATGAATGGCCTCCCCATACCAATTCAACAACTTTAGGTTAAATTAAAGGTTTACCAAATCCTTAAATACAATATTGTTCATTTGAGAGTTTTGTCAAACAATTGGCAAATATTCTCTTTGTCGTGATATTAAATTATGCTAACTATTAGTTTTATTTCCAATTCAAATGTATCATAAGGTATAGATTAATTTACATATTTCTTCAAACACTTTGCAGACATCCTTGGCTAAATGATTGGAATGATTTTCCCAATACCAAGGTTCCATATCTCATAATATTTCATGGAGAGCAATCAACAAGAGTAAGATGACTATCTTGTACACATATCCACTCTTAGAGTTCATTCATTATATTAGCAATATAAACATCTAATACAAAACACCAATTCTCGTCCACAAAGCACACTTACCCATACCCCTTTGGGTTAATTTCCATGCATGTTTATTCCTAGTTGTGCTTTCACCTCGCACTTCCCCGATTGTTACCTTAACCATATTAGCATATCAAACCAAACATAACATAATTATAATGGAAAGATAACAACTCTTTCATGCATTTTGTTAAACATTTTGCATGAAACAATTATCTAGTTAGGAAAAGTACTTGAATTCATAGTCAATATTACATTTTATAACTAGCCTTTACAATAATTGGAGGAGGACAAGATTCTATACTAATACTCCTAAACATACCAATGCATAGGAAAGGTAAAAAGGATTTATAATCCTTGAAAATACAACACCATTCATTCAGGGGTTTTTCAAAATACTTGGCAACCATTCCATGAACTTTGAGTACAACTCAGAAATAACTTCCAACTTCGTTCTAAGGAACCAAATTACTAAATAAGTTAGGTTTGGAGGAATTACCTACATATTACTTTAGTTACCATGCCAACTTTGCTTTGGAATTTTTTTTCTCTCCTTGCATATTTTGGCAATCCAATCTCTACATGCTTTAGTAGAATTCTAGTAGATTTCCATATAGTAATAGTTTTTACATGCACACAATTCTCTCTTAGCAATATTTGTACTAATACAAATATGAGAATAACTGATTATAATAATTCTCACAATAAATAACTAACCAAAACAATGTGAAATATTACAAATAAAAATTTATTTTACTTGACTAAAGACTCCTCCTTATTAGCGAACCAACATCCAACTCCTTCGATTCATTGGCATGGCCAACTTATTGAGTACCAATCAGTTTCCACCCAACCATACTCAAGGAAAACTTCTTTCCCTGAGACCCCTAAGTTATGTGGGTTCATAAATAGTTTCTAATGCATCATATATTTTAGTGGTGGGTTTCTGCCAACTAAACTTTCCAGGGAAACCAATGGCATCTCTTATAAGGGTTTTTTCTCATAGAATTTCAGCTACCTTCGTATTCATCTTACTAGGAAACATCTCACTCTTCACTCAGTTCTGGCATAAATTTTGTAACATTGTAGTACTCTCCACATCACCCCCTAAAACCCATGGAAGCATCCTCTATTTATAGTCTTTAGAAAAGCTTACACCTTACCATGCATAATTAACTTTTAATTAACAAAAATAAATTATTTGTCACCTTCACAAAATTCCTTTACTTAATTAAATTAGTTCTCTAGTATTCATCACCCCCATGTGTCATTCCAAATTAATATATTACTAGTTTATTTTTCTAAAAATAACTAATTCGCTTTCCATATATAATAATAATATATCCAAGATCACCCGGATGGGGTGAAAATAGGTCGGGAGGTGGACGCTTACGAATCACGCCTATCAGCCACCTCTCCATGTAGTAATTAACAAAAGGGGAATGTGTTGAGCTTGTCTTTTCCATAGATGGTGGGGGGTGGACGCTTATGAATCACGCCTATCAGCCACCTCTCCATGTATTAATTAACAAAAGGGAATGTGTTGAGCTTGTCTTTTCCACAGACGGTGAGGGGTGGAGACCTAGGGGAGAATGGGTACAATGTCGTGCAATATAGTTAAAACCATTATGGTGATGATGAAATGGACCGGTAAGGAGTACAGTAAAGCAATGTGGGTAGTAAGTGGGGGAGATGTTTCTTTTAGGTATGGTGGTGATGTAGAGGAAGGATTCATCATTCCCTAAGTTGGTGGGAAGAGGCGGGTATAGAAATGATGCATAGCGAATGAGATTTAAGGCTCGATTTAAGCGTGGGTGATGGAAATTCTTGGACAAGAGATAGATGGGTATGTAGGAGACAATGACAAAGCTTAGGAAGGAATTTAAGCCTTGCAAGGTAGGAACTATCTAAGAAACTCTGGGAGGAGAGGAAGGATTCATAACGGGGATGAGGTCTTGGCTTGTTTTTATAGTGATTAGGTTGGTGAAGTTTAAGGGGTTCAATTACAGTAGAATATCACTCATGGAAGGGTTGGGTGAAGTGAAGAAGGGGAGACACCTAGTTAAGGAACAAAGGCCTATTGTTGGCACTCTTTGAGAGAAAGGGGTGGTTCTATGATAAAGGTAACTCATAATTTGGAAGATTGGGGGTGGTTGGATGTGGTAATGGTGCATGGAGAAGGGAAGGGTAGGAAATGCAAGGGTAGTAAGGGGAGATGGGGAGATCATTATGTGTCCTTGTCGCATGTTCAAAGGGTTAGAACTAGGGAAAAGTAGGAGGCACATAGAGCTAGACATGAATTTGAGGAAAAGTGTTCAAAAAATGCTAAGGAGGAGGTCGAGGAGGTGGGGTCCACAATGATTGCTAAGAGGGAGAAGATATCAAATTTGGAGCTTCTAGATGAAGTGAGGGACTGGGTCAAGGACCTGGTCTACTCATGGATCAAGGATACAAAATATTTCAGAATAGCGGAACTGTATTGGCTTGTTTAAACATTGGTATTTAAAGCACTAGAAAAAGCAAGAGAGAACCAGTAGGAAATCCTCCATTCCCTTTGAATTTTCAAAGGGAAATTTGAGGCAGTCTATAGTGTTGTCTTAGGGGTGAAAATCATTGTCACCAAATCTATGGAGGGGGATGACAAATGAAAAATGGGAGTTGGCTTCACTAGTTTGGTAGGAATGTGAGGGCATCTGATCGAGGTTGACATCCCACCATTGTATCATGAGCAAGTGCGAGAGGAGAATGGCGGCATCAAAATGGTTGTGGATGTGGTTACAAAGGAAATCCTCCTCCTTCGAGTGTGGATTGACATGTGTTTCCTTTATTTATAGCTTGAATGGTTGGGTATAAACTATTAGGACTATATGGGGTTTTTTGTTATGTATGGAAGAAGAACAATCTTAAGACTTCTAAAAGTTTTGAATACATTCACTAGAGGAGGCATGGTTTCCTTTGTTGGTGGGTCTCCATTGAGTAGTGGTTGTATGAAAATGTGTTCATATATTAATAGAAATTAGAGGTTGGTTTTAAATTTAAGAAAAAATAATATATCCAAGATCCCCTTAAAAGTGGGTAAATTTTAAGTGAATAAATTCAACCTTGGGTTTCCTTAGGTTACCTTTTTGGAATTTGAAAGTTATAGCTGCTAGGGAGTATATATTTCATGGGCCTATTGCACACCCTTCGATCTTAACCATCACCATATGTTTTGCAAAGAGATACTCCACATATTTGTTAGTCTCAATGCATTAGTTGGGATCCACACCTCTACTAGGCTCCATTCCTTTGTTAGGCTCAACACCTTTGTCAATGATTCATTGATTGTGCCTCACACTACAAGGAAAACACCTTCTTGCGAAGGTTTCTACGGAACCTCCCCGAAAAATTTATCTCTTAGTTTTTTATAGCGCAGGTTGTTAGCGGAGGCAGTTGGCTAGAGGTTTTTGCAAAGGTTTTTTCTTCACTGTACCTTTAAGGTATATATGCATCGATGCACATGTAAACCATATTGAACCAGTGCTTAAATGTTCAAACCCACCATCACCATTCATAGTGGAGGTTGTTAGTTGAGGTGGGCGGCCAAAGGTTTTTGCAGTTAAGGTATATATGCATTGATGCATACATGAACAATAAAGCACTAGTGCATCAATGTTCAAAAGCACCACCAGATTTTATAATTAAAAATACACACTAAATAAATTGCACTGCGTCATTGAACATTACACACTGGTGCGCCTCACTATCATTAGGCGCACCATGGTAGGGGAAATAAAACAAAATTACCAAACCAATTTTCATTGTTATAATGCATCTCAAGATTCCAAACTCTCAAGCAAGCACTGGTGCTCACCTTCCTTCCTACGACACCATGTTTTTGGTTCTCCACACTGACTTGGATAGCTCCATTGGTAGATTCCACACATTTCCAAAATTTGGAAATTACCACGAATTTTCATTTCCTCTCAACAGTGCAACCATGCCTCCTCGGGACATAATAGGCCAAGTAAATTATTAATTACCTTCCTATTTGAATTTTCATCCAATCAAAATTTGAATTTATCTTGAAATTTGTCATTTTTTTCAATTTCTTTTCCAATTTTGCGTGGTGCACCTGAACGCTTTGGCTCGCCCCAAAGAAGAGCGTACTATGTTAAATTCACAATGAGCATTGAAACTGGTGCTTCTCATATGTATGTACACATTGATACCATTCAAGCAAGAGAACCATAATAAATTATAAAAATAAAGAGATGTGTCCTTCAGAATGCCCCGCAACTGGTGCACAATTGGATTCGACCCACACCAATACATTTCATTTAATTAACTGCACCGCTAAATTAACGATTTATAAAATTTAACGTAGCGGTGCACCACGTTTAACCAACTGCATCTGTGCATACACAAAACATAAATCATCGGTGTGTCAATGTTCAAAAGGACCACCATACATTATAATAAAAAAATACTCACACCAAATAAATCGCACCAGTGTCATTGAACATTACGCATCAATATGCCTCACTATTGTCAAGGGCATCATGGTAGGGTCAATAAAAAAATAATTACAAAACTAATTTTCATTGTTACATTGCATCTTGTGCTTCTAAACTCTCAAGAAAGCATGGATGCTCATGGTCCTTCCTAAGACGTCGTGTTTTTGGTGCTCTACATTGACTTGGATAGCTCCATTCGTAGATTCCATACATTTCTAAATTTTTGAAATTACCACAAATTTTAATTTATTCTCTATGGTGAAACCATGACTCCTCAAGACATAAGAGGTCAGGTAAATCATTTATTACCTTCCTATTTTCATTTTCATCTAATCAAAATTCAAATTTAGCATTTTTTTCAATTTTTTTCCAATTTCACGCGGCGCACCTGATCACTTTGGCTCACCCCAATGCGGTGCATACTGTGTTGAATTCACAGTGAGAACTGCCTCAGGTGCATTACATATATTTGTATGCATTTGTGTCATTCAAATAAGATCACCGCGATAAATTATAGAAACAAAGCGGTGTGTCCTTCAGAACACCCCGAAACTAGTGCACAATTGGCTTTGACCTGCATCAGTACACTTCACTTAATTAATGACACCGCTAACTTAAATATCTATAAAATTTAATGTAGAGGTGCAACCATTTTAACCCAATGCACCAGTACTGTTTACAGAAACATATCAGGACATATCTTTCCCTACTTGGCATAGAAGGGTGTCTCTAGTGGACACCCTATTCCTAGTGCTCTATCCTTTACAATGCACCATAGAACAAAATGCCTTTGTTTCACTATCATGGTGGTACCGGTGCGTTAATAGTAACACATCGCACCGCTTCAACTATGGTAATGAAATTTATCTTAGCAGTGCCCATCAGTCCAACAAACGCACTAGTGTTGTAAAGACAATGACACTGGGGTAAATTTGTAATAATAAAATAGAGCGATGCGGCTTAGTAGACACACCGTTACAATAATCTGTGGCGGTGCATAAATGTTAAGCGTATGCACCGTGACATGTTTTGAAAAATAAACATCGTAGTTTGTCTTCTGTAAGGTTGTGTTATCAATGTGTTAGTTATATAATGCACCATTATACATCATGCCAGTGCTATGGTAGAAATGGCACACTGGTGCTTTCAGTTTAACAAAGGGCACCATGAATTTGAATGCCATAAATTTTAGCGTTGCAGTGAGTCTTTGTTAACGAAATGAACCGATGTTGTTAAAATCATTGAACCGATGCAGTTAAAAGCATTGAGTCGGTGCAGAGAATCCTATGGGATGCACCACTAGGCAGTGTTATTTATCTGATATAATGCATTGGCGTCGGGGCGTATGTTCTTTTTGCGGTGCACCAGTTGCTTTTAATATTTTTTTGCAAAAAAAAAATTAATTTTAGATTTTTTTAAAATACATGTCATTTATATATCTATTTGTTTTATAATTTCAATTTATTTTATCTATATATATATAAATGTGTGTGTGTGTGTGTGTGTGTGTGTGTGTTCCTAACAATATTTATATGTGAATCAAATATGACTATGACGAGAGGAGGAGGAGGAGGAGGAGCACCAGTAGGTCAAGACACACACATTTGTGCATGAGTGGGAGGCCAGGGAGAGGGAGAGGGAGTTTTTCCCTTGCCCTCTTTCACAGCCGACACAAGACCTTTTGATGGATACTCTTGAATTTTTATTGGGAGGGTACATGCCTTAGGGGGGACTCTTTGTCATTACGGAAATTGATATTTCATTGGGATCATGTGAGACAGGGGTTTAGGGTCAGTCCTGATCTGTGGTATCATCCCACGAAGGAGGATGTCCATTTCATCACTAGGTTGTCTAGGAGGGGGGATTATTTTCCCCATTTTCCTATGTTACCACCTGGTGTTGCAGGAGAGACCCAGCTGGCATATGTGCATAGATATGTTGGTCTGCATGTTCTTTCGGCTTCAGAGTTTCAGGTTCATGGTGGCTAGTTGTTGATATCTGCATTTGAGAGATAGAACATTAGGTGTATGTGTCTTATGCTCTCGACATTGTCACAGTATAACTCTGATGGACAACACATTAATTTCTCTATGTCGTATTCTCTAGATAGTTTATTGCAGACACCCCGATTAATTAGGTGGGCAGATGTTTTTTTGAGACAGTTTTGTCATGCATTAGATCATTGTCGTGTTGTTTTGTTTTAGACATGATTCTTCCCATTTGCGTCATATTTATATACACTATTTTGTGAGAGGGTTCATGCTACTCAGCTAGAATCACCTCACTTTCCTGCTAGGCCTATGTTTGAAGCGCGTATGCGCAAATGGGGGAAGTTGATGCCCAAGAGGGGCTAGTACGAGTTTCCCATTCATTCGATTGGTAGGGAGGTATGTTATTTATTGGCTATCGAGGAAAATCTTGTCCTCGATATTGTAGAGTACCCATACGTGGGGATGGATAGGAGAGCATGTCCAAACATTTGATTTACAATAGATTAGAGTGGTAATATTATCATTATGTTTTGATCAATCTATTTGTATATTTTTATGTCTTATTTAATGCACACATAATTTATTGTAACATTTTGTTTCAATTATATTATTATTAGTATCTTTTGTTTTGAAAATATTGGCAGATATGTTGGGGATGCACCTCCCTAATGTGAGGATGAGGTGATGAAGGAGGCAGAGGACTAGCCTCCAGTAGTACAAAGACCCCACATGGCATGCAAGCCAGATATAAGAGTCTAACTAGAGGTGGAAAATCAACTATGTCATGTCATGACTAGTCATGAAGTGGTACCCTCACTCGTTAAAGACATATTACAGGTATAGGATATCTCTACTATATGGAGGCATTTTCTTTGTGACATGACGATGTTGATGCGTCATATTGTTGGTGTCTTCAACCTCATCGAGACATTGAGGGTTTTTTCTCATGATCCCACTACATCTATCTCATTAGTAGAGCCATTAACATCCTCTACTCCACCACATGGTCCTCCTCCTCCTCCTAATTCTCCTCCACATGAGTTGGTTACACTATCTACAAATCCTCTTGCTTCCCCTCCACATGTGTCTGAACCTACATCTGCATCTCATCCTCCTTCTCCTCCTCCTACTTCCCCTCCACATGTTTCTAAACCTGCATCCACATCCGATCCTCTTCTTCCTCCTCCTCCTCCTGCTTCTCCTCCACATCTTTCACTATATTCTATTGATCCTCCCCCTCCCCCTCCACTTGTGTCACCATCCACTGATCATTTTCTTTCTCATATTCCACATGTGTAATCATCCACAAATCCCCCTCCTCCTCCTCCTCCTCTTCCTCCACATGTGTCACAAGCTTTTGATGCTTTGGACACTATGTTCACATCGCACATTGTTGCACATCTTCATGATATTGATATAAAGACATTTGATATTGCACTTTTGCCGACATTTATTTATGAGATAGTTATTCTTGATAGAGGCTCTACCTCTTGTAGCAGAGACACCGATGCACCTGGATCTAGTGGTGGACCTAGCTAGTAGTGGTACTGATTGACATTTATATTGATTATTTTATATTTGACTCCAGATCTATATGTGACATGTTTATTGCATATTTTGTTGAGATTTATGTTTGACATGTATATTCATATGTATATCGCTCTTGTATATTATTTTTTTCATATAATGTTTTGGTTTTTGTTTTCGTTTGATTTATAAAATGTATTATCAGTATGCTAATAGCGAACATTGATAATGATTTCTCTATTTTTAAGTGAAATTTGATATGTATCACTCATTTAAATTTACAGTTGCCATATAATATTTAACTTTACTTTTATGAAAGCATTTAATTTGGATTGTGATTGCAAAAAGTTATAACCATTAATGTCATACAATGTTTAACTATTCTTCGAGGTGAATTGTTTGTTGTCTAACAAGATACAATATGTTGATTAAAGGTGTTTAGAAACAAAAATACTTAAACATGATAAGTGAAATGATTGTGATTTGAATATTTATGTTTTTTTCATACATTATAATAATAACATTATAACATAATTATTCACTAATAATAATGATGATGACATAATAATAATGTTATTTTTTTAATTTTTATTATTCAAAGATTACAAGACAAAATTATAATATAATTATTTACTAAAATCACAATTATTATATTTTATTAATATTTAATTTTTTCAAAGATTTTATTAATTTATATTATCCAACTATTATAATATATGAAATGTATTCAATTAAATTTAAAATAATAAATATAGAGAATAATAATACATTTTTATCTATACACTTTTGATGAAATGGTTTCACATTTTTTTTACTCTAATACAAACTTTATGAATCTTCTATTAAAAAATAATATCAC
>ML811946.1:0-10566 GCA_009831015.1 Picea engelmannii
ATTTGTCTGCATCATTTTCTCAACCAAGCTTGTTGTACCTCCCACTAGATCCTCCATAACCAAAGATGGTTGAGTAATGGTAGGACCCAAATCATTGACCAGATCTATTATATACAATTTAGTCCCCTTCACTCTACATCAAGAGATATATGCCCCATTAAATCAACCCTTGGGCCTCAACCATCTACTTAGTCCATCCATCATTTAATCAACCAAACCAAACTTGTTCTACCTCCCACTAGATCCTCCATAACCAAAGACGAGGGGCAGTGGCATGACCCAAACCATGGACTTGATCTATTATACCATATATGGTCTCCTTTTCTTTAGATCGAGGGATGGATGTGGTATTATCTCTATTCTAAACCATTTACTTAGTTTCTTACATCATTTTCTCAACCAATCTTCATGTACCACCCACTATATCATCCTAAAGTGTTAATTTCTAGTCTTTCATATGCATTTTTGACCTCTCCTTAATTTGTTAGTATGTTGCACAACGTAGGAGAAAGTGTTTTTTAGTTTCTACCTCCTCATTTATGCATACTCGACATAAACTTTCCTCCTACAACTCCTTAGGTTATTCCCATATTCCTTCTTCACATTTTGACCTATGTGAGTTGGTTCTTACTAGTGGTATTGCTTTCTTTTCACTCCATGATATGTTAAGCTTAAAGTAGGTTTGCACTTTTCTCTCCTCCTATCTGTTGAAGTTGTATATGTAGTATTGTTGTTTACTTTTGGTGTGCTTTCTCAATGTTCCCTTGCTATAACATTCTTGTGCACAACATTTTTAGGTTTTTTATCAGTTGAGCACCTTTCTTCTTTTATATCCCACTCTTGAAACCATGTCCACATTCATCCCAACCTCCTAAAAAAAGGACTCAAAGGCCTCTAGGTGATCCTATATGCTGTGTAGTGTCATAACTATTAGTGTTATATCATATATGATTTGCATTAGAAAACATCTTTATGATAATGTCCGCTATATTCACCCCTTGTTTTCCTTTCTTGTTTTGATATTTAAACTGTTGTGGATTTTCCATTGGAATAGTTCATCGCAATAAATCTTACAAGTTACTCAAAAATTTATTATATAGTTTATTACCTTCGATCTCACATTTAGTATTATTAGCTTAGTGCTCAAATTTATGGAAATAACTGAAACCAAAATGAAAGACCAAGCAAATGAACACACCAACCACACAAATAAACATAAGATGTGACATGGGAAACCCAATATGGGAGAAAAACCAACAAGAAGGTGAGGCCTATGTTCTGCTCTTTTTTCCTCAGTTAAGAAATATAAGTACAAACAAAGGGCCACTCTCTATGGAGTTTCCCCGGACATTATGGCTTGAATGACTATTACAAAATATGATACCTCCTCTACCATGCTTCAATAACCCACTCCTAGATGCTTTTCTCAACTATGGAATGATAACAATACTAAAAGAATAGAACCCCTTCTTTTCCTAGCAACCCAATATTTAACATAGCCTGATAATTGTTTAGGGTTAGGGTTAGGGTTTTTTCATGCCTCAACCCTCAATTAGTGTTAGGGTTTTGGGCCCTCTAGAATCTTCTTGAAAGTTAACATGTGACTAGCCCCACATGTGTGAGTAATGGGGCTTGACGTGGCATCCACACAATACCATGGTGGTCAATAGGGTAGGTCAACTTGTGGGAGGCATAACTTCCAGATACGAACTCCGATTGAGGTGATTTTCACACAATTAGAAATATTTCAATGTGTAGAACAACTTCAAAGGGCTAAGCGATATGCTCATAAACCTTTTTACCCTAAAAAGTGTAATGTCCCCAAGGCCGAGCCCAGTTGTAAATCTTGTTTACGAAATGAATTGTAAAAATGTTTTATAGGCTGGTGAGCCAGGTTTATATAAGTTGGTGGGCTTATTTGATTGTTAGGCCAGAGAGCCTAAGGGTTGAAGGCCAAGAACCTGATTTTGTACATGTATCAATGCAGAACATTAATAAAATATAAACACCGTTGCGTGTAGACTGACACGATGAATGAGTGATGGGGCACTAAGATTCCACAGAGTGGGTAAGGGATTAGGGGCTGGAAGGTGGAAAAAAGGGCTAAGTGTGGAGCCTAGGGGTTAAGCCTAAGGGCTTAAGCCTTGGGAATACTATTTTAATATTGTTCCAAAAAGAATGTGAATAATATGCTTTATCCTAAGTTCTTTTGGAAGGACAACTAACTTCCAAATGGATGGAACGCACGCAGTTGCATGGGTAACAAGTGTCAACCCAGGCGCATGCAAATAACGCGGCTGAGATCAGTCGTGTTGGGGGTTCCTCCACCATTCGACCCTCAACTGCCTGAGCGTGAACCCATCCGACCTTTGGAAGAGTCCCCATGCATCTTCTGAACTGTACGTCCTGTCCGACCCCTGTAAGAGACCTCGTGCCATTTTGAAATCGGGGGTGAAGTCTGTGTGTTGATTTCTAGGATAGCTTGTGTCGATTTCTGGGAAAGCCGATGCATCCTCTGTCTGAGCAGATTGAGCCTATGTGTGGAGTCTCTGTCACAAAGCCATAACCATGAGACCATCCTGTCATTGTGGAGCCTGTTTGGAAAGCCCGTGTCTGTTTTCCCCTTTGGTTGTTGTGGCCACGCAGTGCTGGAATGCGTGTGGCTTGTTGGCCAGTTTGTAAAACACTCTCTCCAGGTGAGAGAGGTGATTGAAGTTGGAAGAACAGGTTGCTTGGCCTATGAGCGACTCTATCCAGGTGAGAGAGTGCACAGAGGAAGGAGAGAACTCCTGGAAGGAACCCTGTAGTTGCCATAGAGCTCGGAGACTTCCGGTCCGGTTTGTTGTTGAAACCCAAGGCAAGGGAGGTTAGCAGTCGAAGGACTATCTAGGTGACAAAGAAGGTGTATACTCATGGGGTGGAACAGGCATGTGGGGAAGGAGAGTCTGTGGGTAGTGAGTATGAGTGGTTCCTGGGAGAGAATTCCTTCCTTGTGACTGTGTGTTTTCCCTATAACCTCAGCCTAGCCTAGGATTCCTTGCCTTGGGGGTGGAGCTTAGTCCCAGCTCAGGGGTGACCCATTGCTGAGCTTGATGAGCAGTGTGGTCTAAGGTTGGGAGGTTTGTGGAAGGCCTACACCTGGTTGGTGGCATTACCACCATTTCAAAGATAAGTACCAAATGATGTTTAATTAAGTTTCTGCATGTCTGTGTATTTATCTTTATCATGTATTCTGTTGTGCATACGGATTAATGTTAAAGCCATTGATTATTTGTAATAGCAGTAATTCTTATGGTTACACTTTGTTTAAATGTGTTTTCATTTGCTTAAATGCATGTCTTATATATGGAATTAAGTATGAGATTGTTATTCCGTGAAGTAGCGCCTGCCCGGCCCGGATTGGGGGTGTTACAGTTTGGTATCAAAGCCAATGTTTCGACGTTGAGCCTAGATGGGCCAGTTGAGTGGTCTTTGGACTGAGGGTTTGAGAAAAAATTGTGTCTAGAGGACCAATTTCAGACCTTTGAATGCTATTGAGTGTCAAGGAGTTACTTAACTGTGTTACCAAGCTCAAGAGGTGTAGCGGTGTTAGGAAACCGCAGTTGGGGTGGCATCTGGCCATAGGGAGAGAAGACTCCACACCATAAGTGTTGGAGCCGTGGGATCTGTTTGGGAGGGAAGGCGAACCCTCGTGATCGTCAGATCTGGAAAACGTGCGCATGGTTTAAAAACCCTTTAGAGTTGCACAGGAATGCGGAAATCATGATACGCAAAATCCTGAATTCGTTAGGACTGTCCATCGGGGGGGGGGACATGTGGCTGCCGGACGATGTTTCAGCACCCAGGAAACAAAAAGGGAAGAACCTTGTTTTCGCAAGTCGCAAAATAGCGAAACCCAATATTCTGAAAAGATTTACACTATAGACCGTAAGAGAGGAACTTGACCATTGGATCAAGTGGAAGGGTAGAAGGTAATTTCGAAATTTCGGTAAATGAAAGTTTGAGATGTGGGGATGCACGAACTCCTGATGCCCGAAACCCCGAAGCACTGAAAAGATCTGTGTCGTAGATCTGAGAGAAGTCTAACCATTGGATTTCCTTGGAATGGATGTGGACACATGGGTGTGTACCACGTGCCAGTGAGTCGAGAAGACAAACGAGAATGGTGGGACCTGATGACATCACCGAAGGTGATGTGGACCCTCCTTAACGTACCACGTGCCACCGGGGTTGGCAACAACTATTCTATGAGCCCAGGGGAAGAGAGGCTGGAAGTTCGGGAGTCGGGAGTTGGAGAGGGTAGCAAGTGTGAGAGCCTCGTGGACCAAAGAAACCCAAAGTCCCGAAGTCCCGAAATTGCAGAGCCGACAGAGCTCAGAAAACTTTGTGAAGTCAAAATGTTTTCTCACTCACGTTGGTTTATGAATATTGTGATTTTGTTAAGGGTTTAAGGCCTGACAAACTTCGGTTGATTGCAGGTTGAGTGTGCAGAGTTCAACGAGTGTCAAGACAGCCGGAAATCTACGCCAAGTATGGAATTGGAAGAGGTACAGATTGTCTCTGAATCAAAGGACGAAAGAGAAGGAAGGGATGGCAACTTGGGAGTCGAAGGATCGAACTCCAATGGGAATGGAAGAGAATTGGATAAGGAAGGGCATATAATGAAAATCATTGAAGGATTGCAGAAAGATGCCCACGCTCGCCGAGCTGATAGCTGAAAGCTCATGAGAGTCAGGGATCAACAAGGTGAATTCAACTTAAAAATGTTGAAGAGCCTGGAAATAATAGAAAGGAAATTGGAGAAGGGGAGTGGCTCAAGTAAGACAAAGAGTCGCAGAACTCTTGAGAGGAAAAGAAGATTGAGGAGTGGTAGCAGACATCATCGTCGCTCCCCAAAGCATTTCAACCAGGAGGCGCACAGTAGTTCAAGTCCGTCCTCTACCAGAAAACACTGAAGATCTGGAAGGGATGAATTGAAAGGGGAGATGAACAAGATTAAACCTCCTACGTTCGATGGAGAACATAAGAAGGAGGAAGATGCCGAGACATGGTTGCTTGGCATGAGGAAATATTTCCAACTGTAGAATTATTCCCCTCATGCAGAAGGAAGAATAGCGATGTATCAATTGAAAGGAAAAGCATCCTTCTGGTGGGATCAATTTGTGCAGGTGCAACACACTAGAGAGAAAGATATCACTTGGAAGGATTTCAAGAGGTATTTCGAGAAGAAATACCTGACTAAAAGGTACTATGACAGAAAGATGAATGTAACACCCTGTTTCCCCCAACTTGTAAATATAACTGGACTGGCCAAGAACTATGGCAAACTCATAAATATGAACATGTGATGTAAATGGACCTTGAGGAAGAGGTCAATGAATGCGAATAACATTCTGAATTTATTGCAGGACTGCTGATGAGGGGATGTGCAAAAAAAGAGACCACAATGGCGGTGGAAGGCACCTGAAAAGGTGGCGTTAACTTCCACCGAGAATTTAATACCGTATTTGGACTCGACTGGCCCGGAGAACCAAAAGCGGCTCGCTAGCCCTGAAAATTAATGGCTCATAGACTAGTAGGCGGATGGCTTGATGAGGGATGGGATGGTGAACCGCCCATCCGTAGAGCCGTCAGGCCTGATCAGTGCGAGGGAAATCACACCACACACAACCTCGCGAGAGGATAAGGCGTATGGAAGAGGCGATTGAGAGGGCAGACGCAAGTGGAACTCTAGGACCACGCAGAGTGAGTGATAGTAGAGAGGAAGGATTGAAACCTTCGCTCCTGGTCACTGGCAGACAGAGAGACGCAGTCTCAGAGCATCGTGGTCTCAGCTCGGGGGTGGCTAGTGGTAAATCTGCTCGGAGTTTCTACGCCTATGGTTGGGTGGAAACGAGCACCCCTCTCAGCAGTTGCACCCATTTCTGAAGTTAATTCTGATAAGTGTTTTGTTCATATTGCATCTTGAAATTTATATGCTGACATATATGCTCATAAACTGTGAATGATCTCATTATAAGAATGTCTGTATGGTGCTATGATCAGTAATAGTAGTTGTATACTTGTATGAGAAGAATATGTATGGCTTATGTCCTCATGAATCGTTATTTATATGCGTACTGATCTAGTTTAGACTTCACGTCTGGTTCGCGGGAGAATGATACCCTTACCTGCCTCAGACAATGCCCTGGGTAAACCTCCCCGTAGAGAGACCCTCCTTGAAAAGTCCATGAAGAACTGTGGAGGAGAATATGAAGGCGTAAGACCTTAGTAAACCTGCACGAGGAGGAAAGATCCTCTTGAAAACCCGGGATGACAGCATTAGGACGAAGTATTGAATCGACGGACGAGATCCCGTCGGGAGATCTGTGGTCACTCACCACCGTCAGACCGGAGGAAAAAGATGGGAAGTTAATTACCTTATCCCTGATAGGTGATGATCGATGGACGAGATTCCGTCGGGAAATCTACGGTCACACCCGACCGTTAGATCGGTAGGAAAGGTAGGGATGTTAATGGCCTTACCCCTTTGTCTTCTGTGTCTTCGCAGGCAACGAAGAATTCCGGATCGTAGACCTCCAAGGTCCATGAGAATATCTGGACCGTTGATTTTTCCACGTCCAGGGAGTCATGGAAGAATGCTTGGGTAGGAGATAATCTGAGCCATCAGATCTCGACTGGAAAACCCGACAGCCGTTGGATCTGTTCGGAGTTACCTGAGGGTTAAGACCCCAGTGTATAGGGGCGAAAACCCCCAGGATAGATCTGAGCCATCCGAGCGACGGAGGCCACGTGCCGCAAGATCTCCCATTTCAGGAAATCAGGAATCACGGGATCGGGATTCCTGGTGACAAGAGATCGGGGAAGTCCCAGGTGAAAACCCCGGCGTAATCCGAGTCGTCCGTCCATAGGGACAGGTGTCAAAAATCTGATGAGAGTCAGAGAATCGGGAAATCGGCATATCGGGGATTCTGTTGACGCGGAAACTTTGCATATCGAAACTGCGAACCCCAAAACCCCGATAAGGAGGAAAGAGCCATAGTGGAAGCCAGCTGTCGATGCAGAGGTGAGTCGGGATTCGGGGAATCGCGAGTCCCGTGGGCGAATGTATTTTGACATCGCAAACCCCGAAACCTCGATGAAAAGGTATGACTGCGGTCATATAGAGGGAGGTCATGTGGACCAAAAGGTTTAGTCCAGGGGACTAGAGAAAGCTGACGTCACATCGAGATATCAGGGATTTCGAGGACAAAATGTTTATGTATTCCAACGTTGTGATATTCGAAACCCTGATGGACGGAGGAGATTCTTTCGGAGGATCTACGGGTCTGTAATGACCGTTAGATGTGGGAACAAGACGTTAACTTAAACCAGGACATGGTTATGCTTTAGGATAAGCGGTGAGCAGATCTGGACTGCCCAAATCCACCCATCCAGATCTATGGCTGAGGATGCATTCCAGAGCCCCCTTGCCATTTTACCTTTAATGGGAGGGGGGGGGGGGTGGCTCCGGAATAGTGTGGCGTGTGAAGTGGGACCCCTTCCCTGTCGTGACGTCCACCGTGTCACGATTTCCTCTCACCACCTGTATTACATCTAACCATGTGACGGGGCTTGTTCCCATTGGCGGATCCTCTACCCCTGTTGAGGTTTGTTCCTATTGGCCATTCGCTGACCCCATAGGGATTCATCCCTATTGATCGCTCGCTAGCCCTGTCAGGGTTTGGCGGTTGCAGAATAGAATGCTTGGGTCTTGTTGTAGCGCCGAAGTGCGAAATATAAAGGACGTTGCGTTCAAATGGAACAGTGAACATAACCCTCGATCGCGTGGGAACAGAGAAGGAGAGAGAAGGAGCCAACTTATGCTGGGCCTCCACGGTTATTTAAGGGTTCGAGTCTGACAGAGGACCGGAAAAATTTGATTTAGTTAGTGGGTGTGTTACAATGAAGGAGTTCTTCGAACTCAATCTAGGCAGCATGACCATTGATGAATACAAACGATGTTTCTTGGAACTACTAAAGTATGTTCCATTCATCAAGGATGAGGCTATCAAGATTCAGAGGTATCTGAGTGGACTTCCACCTGCCATTGGTGACAAGATTTAGTATGATGATCCTAAGACTATGGAAGAAACAATAAGAAGGGTGAAATGCTTATATGAACAACAAAGAGAAAGGCCTACTTTTCGGAAGGCTTGGGATGATCAGAAGAAGTTCAGGAAAGAACAGAGGCAGAAGGGAAACAAGCCTCCCTTTTTCCAAAACAGTCCTCAGGGACAACCATCCTTTAGAGAGCCCATGAAGGCTGAAGTGGGTGAACAAATGCCCAGACCGCCACCTATGGAGTGTTGGGGCTGTAAAGGAAACCATAGGTACCGAGACTGCCCCCACAAAAAAGATAAAGTGAGAACTGCCCACAATGTTCAATAAGCTGAAACAGTGGAGGATATGGGCAGCAAAATGCCAAGGATCTACGCAGCCCTGGACGACAAGCAAGCATAATTTCAATTGCACATGATTGAAGTGGAAGGTATGATTAACAAACGACCATTTAGTATTTTAATTGATTCAGGGGATAGCCATAGTTATGTAGATCCTAGGGTGGTGGAAAGTTTGCATTTACCAAGAAGCAAACATGAAAAGTCTTGGTTAGTGCAGTTGGCTACAGGAACCAAGAGGAAAGTCGTTGAGTTGGTGAAGTCCTGTCCTGTGGACATGAATGGATTGAGCACGAAGGCTGAATTGAATATTTTGTCTTTAGGTTCTTACAACGACTTAATTGGGATGGACTGGTTGGACCAACACCATGCCCTTCTGGACTATCGTAACAAGAGGTTTACATGCCTGGATGAGGAGGGAAATCGGAAAGGAGTCCAAGGAATTCCTAGAGTTGTGGCTATTAGAGAAATCTCAGCCATGCAGCTGGAGAAGTGTTACAGGAAAGGCTGTCAATTATTTGTAGCCCATGTGGAGGAAGCATCCAGAGATGAAGTCTCAAGGATTAGAGACCATGAGGTACTCACAGAGTTCAAAGACGTATTTCAGGAGGTACCTAGACTACCTCTGAAGAGAGACATCGGTTTTTCTATAAATTTGATGCTTGGAGCAACTCCAGTGTCGAAAGCTCCATATAGAATGAGTACGCCAGAGCTAAAAGAGTTGAAATTGCAGCTTGAAGAGCTTATGAAGAAGGGGTACATTCGCCCCAACGTGTCAACTTGGGGTGCCCCGGTCCTGTTCGTGAAGAAGAAGGATGGGACGTTGAGGTTGTGCATTGATTTCCGACAGTTGAACAAGGTAACTGTGAAGAACAAGTATCCTCTACCGAGGATCGACGATCTTTTCGATCAGTTGAAAGGTGCAAAAATATTTTCGAAGATAGATCTCAGATCAGGATATCACTAGGTAAAAATAAAGGATGAGGACATCAACAAGACCGCCTTTAGAACAAGGTACGGTCATTACGAGTTCACAGTGGTGCCGTTTGGAGTGTCAAACACACCTACTATTTTTATGTGCTTGATGAATGGTGTATTCAAGGACTATTTAGACACGTTTGTCATAGTCTTCCTGGATGACATCTTGGTGTATTCCATGTCAGAGGAAGAGCATGAACAACACCTGAAACTAGTGCTGCAAGTGTTGAGAGGACACTAACTGTATGCCAAATTGAGAAAATGCTCATTTTACCAAAGGCAGATCCATTAATTGGGGCACATTATTTTAGAAGAAGGGATCGTTGTGGATCCTGAGAAAGTTGAGGCCATTCGAGAATGGTCAATGCCAAGGAATGCGGCATAAGTTAGATCCTTTATGGGTCTGGCAGGCTACTACAGAAGATTTATAACAGGGTTCTCAAAGATAGCTCACCCTATCACTTCCTTGCAAAGGAAGGAGAAGAAGTTTCAGTGGACTGAAGAGTGTGAGAATAGTTTCCAGCGATTGAAGCAGCTGTTAACCAGTGCTCCAATCCTGAAGATTGTAGATCCAAATATGGATTTCGTGGTGTGCACAGATGCATGTAAGGAAGGGTTGGGAGGATTTCTCAGCCAAGATGGATTTGTAATCTGTTATGAGTCCAGGAATCTGAAAGAACATGAAAAGAATTATGCCACTCATGATTTGGAGCTGGCAGCAATTGTCCATGCTCTGAGGAAATGGAGACATTACCTCATGGGAAGGAGATTTGAATTGAGAACATACCACAACGGTATGAAATATTTGTTTGATTAGCTGACTTTAAATGCTAGACAAAGTAGGTGGCTGGAGTTTCTATGTGAATACGACTTTGATATCAAGCATATCAAAGGGAAGGAAAACAAGGTGGCTGATGCACTCAGCAGAAAGGTGCACGAATTACATGCTACAATCATTAGCATGTACATGACTGATTTTAAGGATAGAATTTTGGAAGCTGCAAATGCAGATTTGTAGTACAGAGATTTGGTAGCAAAGCTACAACAGAGTGAAAGGCCACAGAAAGAGGAAAATTACACCTTGGAAGCTAACGAAGTACTTCTGTACAAAAACAGGGTGTATATACCCAATGTCCAGGATTTGAAACTT
>ML811946.1:10666-28996 GCA_009831015.1 Picea engelmannii
CCTGTATGAGGAACAATTCAGAGTCCAAAGTCACATGAGAATGTTTGATTTGGTGGAAGCAATCTGTCAGATGTCCACCTGTATTCAACTAATGTAGAATGCTTCATTGTACTCATATCCGAGAGTCCTGCTGCTTAAAGCATAACATCATGTGTGCAAATTATTCTCAAAGATGGGCATAATGGGCTTGAATAGTTATAGAAGTTGATTCTCTAAAGTTTATAGTTTATAGAACAAAATTAAGCAAATTATGATCCGACAGTCATGCTACTTAAACATAATATCATTTGTGTACATTATTCTCAAAGAAAAGATGGTATTAAATGCTTGAGTAGTTGTATAAGTTGATTTTCTAGAGTTCATTATGGGCAACTAACATATTACATGTATTATAGTAATTAATTAAATTATGATTTCATAAAATTTTGTTATTTAAAATATAATTTCATTTATATGAATGTTAATTGGGTCTAGCTTATGTAGTTGTGGGATGGAGTGTTATCTTCTCCATCTAAATTCTATGCTTATTAGTAATATATTAAGCTCATTATAAGTAAATTGTTGTAATGATTTCTAGCCCTTTAAACGAGGAGAGATAATCTGAAGTCTTCTCAAAAAATTGTTACCTAAAAAAACAAAAAAAAACTTCATGTACATTAATTAATCTAGAAAATAAACATTATGAATTTGAATAGTTATTGAAGTTGATTCTAGAAAGTTTATTAAACAATATGGAAGGTAGATGATGAAATAGAAAGTTTATTCAACAAAATGGAAAGTGATTACATGATATTTAAAATTATCTATTTATTAATTATTAAGTTTTGATAAAAAAAAATTAAAAAATATATAAATATATGAGGAATATTAAATAAAGTGAAAAAACATATTAATAATAACATGAGAATACTTGGATACTATAAGATTGAATGTTGATTAGATAGACATATCTTATTAAACCATTTACAAGATTGAATGATCATATAGAATTAACGAGTTTACATTCTATTTTTCAAATTATTAAATAGTTTATAAAATATAATGGGTATATGGGATAACCAAAATTACAATTTGTGTCATTGAAAAAAAAATCAAGAAATTACAATAATTAGGGTTAGCAACAAAATTCAAATCATGGACTAGGTCCACTCAACTATATTTGGGCTCATTTGATCTCCATTAAAGGCTAGCTGCCCAATTGATTCTACTCTCAATCATTTGTTTTTTTCCCATGTCATTTTCTTAGCTAACTTGGATGTACCTCTCATTGGGTCCTTTTAAATTGTTGATTCTCACTGTTTGACATACAACTTTGACCTCTCCCTAATTTGCAAGTATGGTGCACAAAGTAGGAGAAAGTATTGCTTAGTTTTTGCCTCTTCATTTCCACATCCCCGACATAATTTTTCCTCCCACAACACCTTGGGTTGTTCCCATGTCCCTATTTCATATCTCAACATGTGTGGGTTATATCTTAGTTGTGTTATTCCTTGTTTTTCATGCCATTTAGTTGTTAAGATCTAAGCAATTTTGCACTTTCATCTCTTGGTGTTTATTGAACTTCTCTATGTAGTATTGTTGTTTTCTTTGACAAGTTTTCTATATTTTCTCTTTATGTATCTTGTACACTACTTTTAGACGTCCATGAAAATAAGTTTCTTTTTTTTTCTCTCTTAAAATCATTTTATACATTAGCGGTTCCATGTTTTCTTTCTCATTTTTAACTTATATTAGTTGATTTTAACAAGAATCTTGTATATGGTTGTCATTTTTTTTTATGTATATAAAATTAGTTAACTTATATTAGTTGATTTTAACAAAAATCTTGCCACTATATGGTTGTCATTTTTTTGATGTACATAAAATTAGTTTTCTTGGTGCCTCCAATTCTATTGGATACAATCTTATTTTGGCAAGGAGTATCACATAACCGGTGTTTTTTTAACTCTTTCGCAATGTGTTATTAGGGAAAGGGTGTTTTTTTACTCTTTGACAATGTGTTATCCCACATGGGGTAAAACACTCTTGTTACCATTTATTGTATAAAGAGGTGAAATTACATTTACCCCACATGTATTATTGGGATGCAATTCCTCCATATCTCTTGGTATATAATAGAGATAAGAGAGATTCATGAGATACATGTTGAAAAAGTATAATTTTTATAAAGGGTACACAATTTGTGGAGGTGCTCTCAAGTGTAAAATTGAAGATTTCTTAAGAATAAAGAAGACAATACCTATAATGTTATATTTTGAACAATAAAATTTTATTTATAATTCAAATTCTGGAATTAGTTATTATATTTTAAAGTTATCCAAATAATTGAAAAATTGATGAAAGTTTGAAATTAATCAAAACTCTAAAAGTTGTTATATTTTAAACTTATCCAAATAATTGAAAAATTGATGAGAGTTTGAAATCAATCAAAACAAAAGTTTATTACACATATAATCAATAAAAACTCTAATTTCTTAAGAAAAGTTTATTATACATATAATCAATAACTCTAATTTCTTAAGAATATTATTATACATATAATCAATAATTGAAAAAATAAATTACTCCTAACCATGGTTGTGTTAAAGAGTATAAGTGAAGTTTTTATTATCTCAATTCAATTACCTATATTTATTGTTGCAATGACCAAGGGTAAGGTGAGTGTGTCTCCACAAATCGCATACGTTAGTGGTGGACATACTTCAATGGTAGGTTGGGTGTGCCTCCACAAATCGCATACGTTAATGGTGGGCATATTGACTAGAGTCGATAACTACAAAACTTTAGCTTGACCTTAAATTAATTGTGTACCCAATGAATAAACTCCAAAAATAGTTTTATATATTTTTACAAATGCTTTAGGTTGCTATGATACAATTGTGTTTGACTTTGATATTCTATTCATGCCACGTGGATTTTTTTTTATTTGATTGTTGTTAAAAGCTATTACTCCACTCAAGTTATTTTCAGGGTCAAAGCCTCCATTCAAGTTATTTCAAGGATGTAACATATATATCTACTCCACTCAAGTTATTTAAGGGGTCAAAGCCTACGTAGTTAGGGTGGGTGTGTCCTTAGAAAAAAGGTATTTTATATTAAGGTTTTCAGCTTCATTTTTTAAAAATTCGATTAACCATCCTGGATTGATTTGAACATAAACAATGTGTGAGATAATTCCTAAGTTGCAGGGTCAACAAAATCGATCATTTCTTGTGGATTTAATGATCAATCTGTGATGGCAGATCTGGACATAGGAGAGAGTTGTTATAAATGTGGGTGGAATTTTAATATTTTATAAATTTAACACAAACACCTTATACATCAAAATGAGAAAAGAAGAACATTTATAACAAGTTTATCCAGTGATTAAAGTTCCCCAGGTTGACACCTAGAGTTTGGGTGTTTTCCAATATATATATTTATTTAGGGTAGTTGAATGCACATTCTCCCATAATTGTATGGCAGCCATGAAAGCTAGCAAACTTTCTTGACCTATGGAGACTTGGGGTCCGCGTGGTGCTCAAAGAAAAACAAACTTTATGGTAATTGTTGACAAAAATACGTTGATTGGTCCAAATTCATGTGTAATGTTGACTTGGTAAGAGGAATGTGTCACATGGGCTACTTGTACCTTAAGTCATCTAGAATGTTTTATTTTAATGTAGGCCATCCTCAGTGCGTGCATAACGTTATTGTCAAGGATGGGATTATGGTCTTCAATAAGTTGATTCTCTAACAAGAAGATGGAGGATGATGTAATATTACTTCATACTCATGAAGTCTTATAAGCCATCATGAGACAATCCATAACGTTGTTGTCAAGGATGGGATTATGCTCTTGAATAGTTCTAAAACTTGATTCTCTAACAAGAATATGGAGGATGATGTAATACTGCATCATACTCATTAGGCCTTATGGATCAGAATTATTCTTTAGTACATGGCAATAGTGAGTACAAGGATGGTTCAAAATGGCTTTTTTTTCAACAAATTTAAAGAAAATGGTGAGTGCAAAGGATGTTTCAAAATGACTTTTTTTTTATCAACAAAGTTTAAATTTAGATGTTCATGGATCAAATTTTTATGGATATATTATCTCCATGTTTTAGAGGTTTTGAGAGTTTCTGAATTGACCCAAAACCTCATAGAATTTTAAATGTCCAAAATTATGTCCTTTCTAGATTTTATCTTTAAATGATACAAAATTGTGTCCTTCCTATATTTTTTGCTTCATCATATTGCAAGGATAATAGTTTCAAGTCAATTTAGATAATGCATAGAGTGTACCATGCACACCACCATTCTTTTTAACAATTTAATATGAATGTTTATAGGTGATTTGATTAATGTGACTAGGCATATTCTGAGGATAATAGTTTCAAGTCATTTTAGATAATGCATAGAGTGTGACATGCACAACACCATCCTTTTTAATAATTTAATATGAATGTTTAGGCGATTTGGGTAATGTGACTAGGGATGGATGGATATAGAGATGGATGGGTAATGTGACTATTTACATCTTATGTAACCTTTTCCAACATATTAAAGTAAGAGATTAGGATAACTAGAGATGGTGGTGTAATAGTAGGATTCAAATAATGTAATTGATTTATTATATGTAATCTAATCCCCTTCGTTATACATTAGGGATGGATGCCTCATTAACTCTACTATCGACCATTTACTCGATCAACCTTGTTGTAACTCCCACTAGATCCTCCATTACCAAAGATGGTGGTGTTATTGCAGGACCTGAACCATGGACTTGATCTACTCTATATGATTCAATCCCTTTCACTCTACATCAAGGGATGGATGCCTTGTTAATTATACTCTCAACAATCTACACAGTTTCCCACATCATTTTCTCAACCAACTTTGTTGTACCACTTGTTAGATCTTCCATAACTAGATATCATTGTGTAACGACATGACCTAGATCATGGACTTGATTTACTCTATAGGACCAAATCCCCTTTTGATTTCATCAAGGACTTGATTTACTCTATAGGACCAAATCCCCTTTTGTTTTCATCAAGGACTTGATCTACTCTACAAGATATGATCCCCTTTGCTCTACATCAAGGGATGGATGCCCTACTACCTCTTCTCTCAACCATCTAATAATTTGTCTGCATCATTTTCTCAACCAAGCTTGTTGTACCTCCCACTAGATCCTCCATAACCAAAGATGGTTGAGTAATGGTAGGACCCAAATCATTGACCAGATCTATTATATACAATTTAGTCCCCTTCACTCTACATCAAGAGATATATGCCCCATTAAATCAACCCTTGGGCCTCAACCATCTACTTAGTCCATCCATCATTTAATCAACCAAACCAAACTTGTTCTACCTCCCACTAGATCCTCCATAACCAAAGACGAGGGGCAGTGGCATGACCCAAACCATGGACTTGATCTATTATACCATATATGGTCTCCTTTTCTTTAGATCGAGGGATGGATGTGGTATTATCTCTATTCTAAACCATTTACTTAGTTTCTTACATCATTTTCTCAACCAATCTTCATGTACCACCCACTATATCATCCTAAAGTGTTAATTTCTAGTCTTTCATATGCATTTTTGACCTCTCCTTAATTTGTTAGTATGTTGCACAACGTAGGAGAAAGTGTTTTTTAGTTTCTACCTCCTCATTTATGCATACTCGACATAAACTTTCCTCCTACAACTCCTTAGGTTATTCCCATATTCCTTCTTCACATTTTGACCTATGTGAGTTGGTTCTTACTAGTGGTATTGCTTTCTTTTCACTCCATGATATGTTAAGCTTAAAGTAGGTTTGCACTTTTCTCTCCTCCTATCTGTTGAAGTTGTATATGTAGTATTGTTGTTTACTTTTGGTGTGCTTTCTCAATGTTCCCTTGCTATAACATTCTTGTGCACAACATTTTTAGGTTTTTTATCAGTTGAGCACCTTTCTTCTTTTATATCCCACTCTTGAAACCATGTCCACATTCATCCCAACCTCCTAAAAAAAGGACTCAAAGGCCTCTAGGTGATCCTATATGCTGTGTAGTGTCATAACTATTAGTGTTATATCATATATGATTTGCATTAGAAAACATCTTTATGATAATGTCCGCTATATTCACCCCTTGTTTTCCTTTCTTGTTTTGATATTTAAACTGTTGTGGATTTTCCATTGGAATAGTTCATCGCAATAAATCTTACAAGTTACTCAAAAATTTATTATATAGTTTATTACCTTCGATCTCACATTTAGTATTATTAGCTTAGTGCTCAAATTTATGGAAATAACTGAAACCAAAATGAAAGACCAAGCAAATGAACACACCAACCACACAAATAAACATAAGATGTGACATGGGAAACCCAATATGGGAGAAAAACCAACAAGAAGGTGAGGCCTATGTTCTGCTCTTTTTTCCTCAGTTAAGAAATATAAGTACAAACAAAGGGCCACTCTCTATGGAGTTTCCCCGGACATTATGGCTTGAATGACTATTACAAAATATGATACCTCCTCTACCATGCTTCAATAACCCACTCCTAGATGCTTTTCTCAACTATGGAATGATAACAATACTAAAAGAATAGAACCCCTTCTTTTCCTAGCAACCCAATATTTAACATAGCCTGATAATTGTTTAGGGTTAGGGTTAGGGTTTTTTCATGCCTCAACCCTCAATTAGTGTTAGGGTTTTGGGCCCTCTAGAATCTTCTTGAAAGTTAACATGTGACTAGCCCCACATGTGTGAGTAATGGGGCTTGACGTGGCATCCACACAATACCATGGTGGTCAATAGGGTAGGTCAACTTGTGGGAGGCATAACTTCCAGATACGAACTCCGATTGAGGTGATTTTCACACAATTAGAAATATTTCAATGTGTAGAACAACTTCAAAGGGCTAAGCGATATGCTCATAAACCTTTTTACCCTAAAAAGTGTAATGTCCCCAAGGCCGAGCCCAGTTGTAAATCTTGTTTACGAAATGAATTGTAAAAATGTTTTATAGGCTGGTGAGCCAGGTTTATATAAGTTGGTGGGCTTATTTGATTGTTAGGCCAGAGAGCCTAAGGGTTGAAGGCCAAGAACCTGATTTTGTACATGTATCAATGCAGAACATTAATAAAATATAAACACCGTTGCGTGTAGACTGACACGATGAATGAGTGATGGGGCACTAAGATTCCACAGAGTGGGTAAGGGATTAGGGGCTGGAAGGTGGAAAAAAGGGCTAAGTGTGGAGCCTAGGGGTTAAGCCTAAGGGCTTAAGCCTTGGGAATACTATTTTAATATTGTTCCAAAAAGAATGTGAATAATATGCTTTATCCTAAGTTCTTTTGGAAGGACAACTAACTTCCAAATGGATGGAACGCACGCAGTTGCATGGGTAACAAGTGTCAACCCAGGCGCATGCAAATAACGCGGCTGAGATCAGTCGTGTTGGGGGTTCCTCCACCATTCGACCCTCAACTGCCTGAGCGTGAACCCATCCGACCTTTGGAAGAGTCCCCATGCATCTTCTGAACTGTACGTCCTGTCCGACCCCTGTAAGAGACCTCGTGCCATTTTGAAATCGGGGGTGAAGTCTGTGTGTTGATTTCTAGGATAGCTTGTGTCGATTTCTGGGAAAGCCGATGCATCCTCTGTCTGAGCAGATTGAGCCTATGTGTGGAGTCTCTGTCACAAAGCCATAACCATGAGACCATCCTGTCATTGTGGAGCCTGTTTGGAAAGCCCGTGTCTGTTTTCCCCTTTGGTTGTTGTGGCCACGCAGTGCTGGAATGCGTGTGGCTTGTTGGCCAGTTTGTAAAACACTCTCTCCAGGTGAGAGAGGTGATTGAAGTTGGAAGAACAGGTTGCTTGGCCTATGAGCGACTCTATCCAGGTGAGAGAGTGCACAGAGGAAGGAGAGAACTCCTGGAAGGAACCCTGTAGTTGCCATAGAGCTCGGAGACTTCCGGTCCGGTTTGTTGTTGAAACCCAAGGCAAGGGAGGTTAGCAGTCGAAGGACTATCTAGGTGACAAAGAAGGTGTATACTCATGGGGTGGAACAGGCATGTGGGGAAGGAGAGTCTGTGGGTAGTGAGTATGAGTGGTTCCTGGGAGAGAATTCCTTCCTTGTGACTGTGTGTTTTCCCTATAACCTCAGCCTAGCCTAGGATTCCTTGCCTTGGGGGTGGAGCTTAGTCCCAGCTCAGGGGTGACCCATTGCTGAGCTTGATGAGCAGTGTGGTCTAAGGTTGGGAGGTTTGTGGAAGGCCTACACCTGGTTGGTGGCATTACCACCATTTCAAAGATAAGTACCAAATGATGTTTAATTAAGTTTCTGCATGTCTGTGTATTTATCTTTATCATGTATTCTGTTGTGCATACGGATTAATGTTAAAGCCATTGATTATTTGTAATAGCAGTAATTCTTATGGTTACACTTTGTTTAAATGTGTTTTCATTTGCTTAAATGCATGTCTTATATATGGAATTAAGTATGAGATTGTTATTCCGTGAAGTAGCGCCTGCCCGGCCCGGATTGGGGGTGTTACAGTTTGGTATCAAAGCCAATGTTTCGACGTTGAGCCTAGATGGGCCAGTTGAGTGGTCTTTGGACTGAGGGTTTGAGAAAAAATTGTGTCTAGAGGACCAATTTCAGACCTTTGAATGCTATTGAGTGTCAAGGAGTTACTTAACTGTGTTACCAAGCTCAAGAGGTGTAGCGGTGTTAGGAAACCGCAGTTGGGGTGGCATCTGGCCATAGGGAGAGAAGACTCCACACCATAAGTGTTGGAGCCGTGGGATCTGTTTGGGAGGGAAGGCGAACCCTCGTGATCGTCAGATCTGGAAAACGTGCGCATGGTTTAAAAACCCTTTAGAGTTGCACAGGAATGCGGAAATCATGATACGCAAAATCCTGAATTCGTTAGGACTGTCCATCGGGGGGGGGGACATGTGGCTGCCGGACGATGTTTCAGCACCCAGGAAACAAAAAGGGAAGAACCTTGTTTTCGCAAGTCGCAAAATAGCGAAACCCAATATTCTGAAAAGATTTACACTATAGACCGTAAGAGAGGAACTTGACCATTGGATCAAGTGGAAGGGTAGAAGGTAATTTCGAAATTTCGGTAAATGAAAGTTTGAGATGTGGGGATGCACGAACTCCTGATGCCCGAAACCCCGAAGCACTGAAAAGATCTGTGTCGTAGATCTGAGAGAAGTCTAACCATTGGATTTCCTTGGAATGGATGTGGACACATGGGTGTGTACCACGTGCCAGTGAGTCGAGAAGACAAACGAGAATGGTGGGACCTGATGACATCACCGAAGGTGATGTGGACCCTCCTTAACGTACCACGTGCCACCGGGGTTGGCAACAACTATTCTATGAGCCCAGGGGAAGAGAGGCTGGAAGTTCGGGAGTCGGGAGTTGGAGAGGGTAGCAAGTGTGAGAGCCTCGTGGACCAAAGAAACCCAAAGTCCCGAAGTCCCGAAATTGCAGAGCCGACAGAGCTCAGAAAACTTTGTGAAGTCAAAATGTTTTCTCACTCACGTTGGTTTATGAATATTGTGATTTTGTTAAGGGTTTAAGGCCTGACAAACTTCGGTTGATTGCAGGTTGAGTGTGCAGAGTTCAACGAGTGTCAAGACAGCCGGAAATCTACGCCAAGTATGGAATTGGAAGAGGTACAGATTGTCTCTGAATCAAAGGACGAAAGAGAAGGAAGGGATGGCAACTTGGGAGTCGAAGGATCGAACTCCAATGGGAATGGAAGAGAATTGGATAAGGAAGGGCATATAATGAAAATCATTGAAGGATTGCAGAAAGATGCCCACGCTCGCCGAGCTGATAGCTGAAAGCTCATGAGAGTCAGGGATCAACAAGGTGAATTCAACTTAAAAATGTTGAAGAGCCTGGAAATAATAGAAAGGAAATTGGAGAAGGGGAGTGGCTCAAGTAAGACAAAGAGTCGCAGAACTCTTGAGAGGAAAAGAAGATTGAGGAGTGGTAGCAGACATCATCGTCGCTCCCCAAAGCATTTCAACCAGGAGGCGCACAGTAGTTCAAGTCCGTCCTCTACCAGAAAACACTGAAGATCTGGAAGGGATGAATTGAAAGGGGAGATGAACAAGATTAAACCTCCTACGTTCGATGGAGAACATAAGAAGGAGGAAGATGCCGAGACATGGTTGCTTGGCATGAGGAAATATTTCCAACTGTAGAATTATTCCCCTCATGCAGAAGGAAGAATAGCGATGTATCAATTGAAAGGAAAAGCATCCTTCTGGTGGGATCAATTTGTGCAGGTGCAACACACTAGAGAGAAAGATATCACTTGGAAGGATTTCAAGAGGTATTTCGAGAAGAAATACCTGACTAAAAGGTACTATGACAGAAAGATGAATGTAACACCCTGTTTCCCCCAACTTGTAAATATAACTGGACTGGCCAAGAACTATGGCAAACTCATAAATATGAACATGTGATGTAAATGGACCTTGAGGAAGAGGTCAATGAATGCGAATAACATTCTGAATTTATTGCAGGACTGCTGATGAGGGGATGTACAAAAAAAGAGACCACAATGGCGGTGGAAGGCACCTGAAAAGGTGGTGTTAACTTCCACCGAGAATTTAATACCGTATTTGGACTCCACTGGCCCGGAGAACCAAAAGCGGCTCGCTAACCCTGAAAATTAATGGCTCGTAGACTAGTAGGCAGATGGCTTGATGAGGGATGGGATGGTGAACCGCCCATCCGTAGAGCCGTCAGGCCTGATCAGTGCGAGGGAAATCGCACCACACACAACCTCGCGAGAGGATAAGGCGTATGGCAGAGGCGATTGAGAGGGCAGACGCGAGGGGAACTCTGGCACCACGCAGAGTGAGTAATAGTAGAGAGGAAGGATTGCAACCTTCACTCCTGGTCACTGGCAGACAGAGAGACGCAGTCTCAGATCATCGTGGTCTCAGCTCGGGGGTGGCTAGTGGTAAATCCGCTCGGAGTTGCTACGCCTATGGTTGGGTGGAAACGAGCACCCCTCTCAGCAGTTGCACCCATTTCTGAAGTTAATTTTGATAAGTGTTTTGTTCATATTGCATCTTGAAATTTATATGCTGACATATATGCTCATAAACTGTGAATGATCTCATTATAAGAATGTCTGTATGGTGCTATGATCAGTAATAGTAGTTGTATACTTGTATGAGAAGAATACATATGGCTTATGTGCTCATGAATCGTTATTTATATGCGTACTGATCTAGTTTAGACTTCACGTCTGGTTCACGGGAGAATGATACCCTTACCTGCCTCAGACAATGCCCTGGGTAAACCTCCCCGTAGAGAGACCCTCCTTGAAAAGTCCATGAGGAACTGTGGAGGAGAAGATGAAGGCGTAAGACCTTAGTAAACCTGCACGAGGAGGAACGATCCTCTTGAAAACCCGGGATGACAGCATTAGGACGAAGTATTGAATCGACAGACGAGATCCCGTCGGGAGATCTGTGGTCACTCACCACCGTCAGACCGGAGGAAAAAGCTGGGAAGTTAATTACCTTATCCCTGATAGGTGATGATCGATGGACGAGATTCCGTCGGGAAATCTATGGTCACACCCGACCGTTAGATCGGTAGGAAAGGTAGGGATGTTAATGGCCTTACCACTTTGTCTTCTGTGTCTTCGCGGGCAACGAAGAATTCTGGATCGTAGACCTCCAAGGTCCATGAGAATATCTGGACCGTTGATTTTTCCACGTCCAGGGAGTCATGGAAGAATGATTGGGTAGGAGATAATCTGAGCCATCAGATTTCGACTGGAAAACCCGACAGCCGTTGGATCTGTTCGGAGTTACCTGAGGGTTAAGACCCCAGTGTATAGGGGCGAAAACCCCCAGGATAGATCTGAGCCGTCCGAGCGACGGAGGCCACGTGCCGCAAGATCTCCCATTTCAGGAAATCGGGAATCGCGGGATCGGGATTCCTGGTGACAAGAGATCAGGGAAGTCCCAGGTGAAAACCCCGACGTAATCCGAGTCGTCCGTCCATAGGGACAGGTGTCAAAAATCTGGCGAGAGTCGGAGAATCGGGAAATCGACATATCGGGGATTCTGTTGACGCGGAAACTTTGCATATCGAAACTACGAACCCCGAAACCCCGATAAGGAGGAAAGAGCCATAGTGGAAGCCAGCTGTCGTTGTAGAGGTGAGTCGAGATTCGGGGAATCGCGAGTCCCGTGGGCGAATGTATTTTGACATCGCAAACCCCGAAACCTTGATGAAAAGGTATGACTGTGGTCATATAGAGGGAGGTCATGTGGACCAAAAGGTCTAGTCCAGGGGACTAGAGAAAGCTGACGTCACATCGAGATATCAGGGATTCCGAGGAAAAAATGTTTATGTATTCCAACGTTGTGATATTCGAAACCCTGATGGACGGAGGAGATTCTTTCGTAGGATCTCCGGGTCCGTAATGACCGTTAGATGTGGGAACAAGACGTTAACTTAAACTAGGACATGGTTATGCTTTAGGATAAGCAGTGAGCAGATCTGGACTGCCCGAATCCACCCATCCAGATCTATGGCTGAGGATGCATTCCAGAGCCCCCTTTCCATTCTACCTTTAATGGGGGGGGGGGTCCGGAATTGGACATGCAACTCTCGAATGGTTGAGATTTACTCACCGTGATCAANGGGGGGGGGGGGCTCCAGAATAGTGTGGCGTGTGAAGTGGGACCCCTTCCCTATCGTGACGTCCACCGTGTCACGATTTCCTCTCACCACCTGTATTACATCTAACCATGCGACGGGGCTTGTTCCCATTGGCGGATCCTCTACCCCTGTTGAGGTTTGTTCCTATTGGCCATTCGCTAACCCCATAGGGATTCATCCCTATTGATCGCTCGCTAGCCCTGTCAGGGTTTGGCGGTTGCAGAATAGAATGCTTGGGTCTTGTTGTAGCGCCGAAGCGCGAAATATAAAGGATGTTGCGTTCAAATGGAACAGTGAACATAACCCTCGATCGCATGGGAACGAAGAAGGAGAGGGAAGGAGCCAACTTACGCTGGGCCTCCACGGTTATTTAAGGGTTCGAGTCTGACAGAGGACCGGAAAAATTTGATTTAGTTAGTGGGTGTGTTACAATGAAGGAGTTCTTCGAACTCAATCTAGGCAGCATGACCATTGATGAATACAAACGATGTTTCTTGGAACTACTAAAGTATGTTCCATTCATCAAGGATGAGGCTATCAAGATTCAGAGGTATCTGAGTGGACTTCCACCTGCCATTGGTGACAAGATTTAGTATGATGATCCTAAGACTATGGAAGAAACAATAAGAAGGGTGAAATGCTTATATGAACAACAAAGAGAAAGGCCTACTTTTCGGAAGGCTTGGGATGATCAGAAGAAGTTCAGGAAAGAACAGAGGCAGAAGGGAAACAAGCCTCCCTTTTTCCAAAACAGTCCTCAGGGACAACCATCCTTTAGAGAGCCCATGAAGGCTGAAGTGGGTGAACAAATGCCCAGACCGCCACCTATGGAGTGTTGGGGCTGTAAAGGAAACCATAGGTACCGAGACTGCCCCCACAAAAAAGATAAAGTGAGAACTGCCCACAATGTTCAATAAGCTGAAATAGTGGAGGATATGGGCAGCAAAATGCCAAGGATCTACGCAGCCCTGGACGACAAGCAAGCATAATTTCAATTGCACATGATTGAAGTGGAAGGTATGATTAACAAACGACCATTTAGTATTTTAATTGATTCAGGGGATAGCCATAGTTATGTAGATCCTAGGGTGGTGGAAAGTTTGCATTTACCAAGAAGCAAACATGAAAAGTCTTGGTTAGTGCAGTTGGCTACAGGAACCAAGAGGAAAGTCGTTGAGTTGGTGAAGTCCTGTCCTGTGGACATGAATGGATTGAGCACGAAGGCTGAATTGAATATTTTGTCTTTAGGTTCTTACAACGACTTAATTGGGATGGACTGGTTGGACCAACACCATGCCCTTCTGGACTATCGTAACAAGAGGTTTACATGCCTGGATGAGGAGGGAAATCGGAAAGGAGTCCAAGGAATTCCTAGAGTTGTGGCTATTAGAGAAATCTCAGCCATGCAGCTGGAGAAGTGTTACAGGAAAGGCTGTCAATTATTTGTAGCCCATGTGGAGGAAGCATCCAGAGATGAAGTCTCAAGGATTAGAGACCATGAGGTACTCACAGAGTTCAAAGACGTATTTCAGGAGGTACCTAGACTACCTCTGAAGAGAGACATCGGTTTTTCTATAAATTTGATGCTTGGAGCAACTCCAGTGTCGAAAGCTCCATATAGAATGAGTACGCCAGAGCTAAAAGAGTTGAAATTGCAGCTTGAAGAGCTTATGAAGAAGGGGTACATTCGCCCCAACGTGTCAACTTGGGGTGCCCCGGTCCTGTTCGTGAAGAAGAAGGATGGGACGTTGAGGTTGTGCATTGATTTCCGACAGTTGAACAAGGTAACTGTGAAGAACAAGTATCCTCTACCGAGGATCGACGATCTTTTCGATCAGTTGAAAGGTGCAAAAATATTTTCGAAGATAGATCTCAGATCAGGATATCACTAGGTAAAAATAAAGGATGAGGACATCAACAAGACCGCCTTTAGAACAAGGTACGGTCATTACGAGTTCACAGTGGTGCCGTTTGGAGTGTCAAACACACCTACTATTTTTATGTGCTTGATGAATGGTGTATTCAAGGACTATTTAGACACGTTTGTCATAGTCTTCCTGGATGACATCTTGGTGTATTCCATGTCAGAGGAAGAGCATGAACAACACCTGAAACTAGTGCTGCAAGTGTTGAGAGGACACTAACTGTATGCCAAATTGAGAAAATGCTCATTTTACCAAAGGCAGATCCATTAATTGGGGCACATTATTTTAGAAGAAGGGATCGTTGTGGATCCTGAGAAAGTTGAGGCCATTCGAGAATGGTCAATGCCAAGGAATGCGGCATAAGTTAGATCCTTTATGGGTCTGGCAGGCTACTACAGAAGATTTATAACAGGGTTCTCAAAGATAGCTCACCCTATCACTTCCTTGCAAAGGAAGGAGAAGAAGTTTCAGTGGACTGAAGAGTGTGAGAATAGTTTCCAGCGATTGAAGCAGCTGTTAACCAGTGCTCCAATCCTGAAGATTGTAGATCCAAATATGGATTTCGTGGTGTGCACAGATGCATGTAAGGAAGGGTTGGGAGGATTTCTCAGCCAAGATGGATTTGTAATCTGTTATGAGTCCAGGAATCTGAAAGAACATGAAAAGAATTATGCCACTCATGATTTGGAGCTGGCAGCAATTGTCCATGCTCTGAGGAAATGGAGACATTACCTCATGGGAAGGAGATTTGAATTGAGAACATACCACAACGGTATGAAATATTTGTTTGATTAGCTGACTTTAAATGCTAGACAAAGTAGGTGGCTGGAGTTTCTATGTGAATACGACTTTGATATCAAGCATATCAAAGGGAAGGAAAACAAGGTGGCTGATGCACTCAGCAGAAAGGTGCACGAATTACATGCTACAATCATTAGCATGTACATGACTGATTTTAAGGATAGAATTTTGGAAGCTGCAAATGCAGATTTGTAGTACAGAGATTTGGTAGCAAAGCTACAACAGAGTGAAAGGCCACAGAAAGAGGAAAATTACACCTTGGAAGCTAACGAAGTACTTCTGTACAAAAACAGGGTGTATATACCCAATGTCCAGGATTTGAAACTTGCTATTATAAGAGAAATGCATAACGTGACATATGCTAGACACCTTGGATATTAGAAGACTATGGCAGCAGTCAAAAGCCATTACTTTTGGCCGGGTATGAAGAGGGAGATCGCTGAATACATTGCCAGATGTATGGAATGATAGAAAGTTAAGGTTGAGCACAGGCACCCAACAGGGTTGCTACAGCCTTTGCCCATTTCTGAATGGAAGTGGGAAGTGGTGACCATGGATTTTATTATAGGATTACCCAGAACAAGCAAGCAACATGATTTGATCATGGTTGTGGTGGACAAGCTTACAAAAGATGCCCATTTTATTCCACTAAAAACCACTCACAAGGCAACAGATGTTGCTGATATCTTCTTAAAAGAAGTGGCGTGCTTGCACGGAATTCCTAAGACGATTGTGTCTGATAGGGACCCAAAATTCACCTTGAATTTCTGGAAAGGACTGTTCAAGGGATTCAGAACGAATCTGATTTTTAGTACAGTGTATCGTCCCGAGTCTGATGGATAGACAGAGATGGTGAACAGAGTAATAGAGGACATGCTGAGAATGTACATGATGGATAAACCATCAAGATGGAAAGACTACCTGCACTTGGTAGAATTCGCCTACAATTGTTACCCATGATTTTGGTCGTCATGATGATGTATTGATGATGGTGTACTCAGGCTCTTCATTAGAACTTTCTCCTGAGAAAAGTTACCTTCATCTCTTTCCAGAAACACATTTTTGAGGACTGTTCGYAGGCTGCTAGTATATTTGCCTGCGAGAATGCATGATTCTCGCAAGCTGCCTTAATCCAGGGTGCGAGAAGTTTGCACTGTGTTGAACTTCTAGGGTGCGAACTCTTTTTAAAGAAAGGAAAAAGATGAATTCTCRAAGCTTCTAGAAGGGAATCTTCTAGAAGGATGAGATGGCATTCGAATGGTTATCCTAGTACTGGATTCCCTGATATTTTGGGATCATTCCTATCCAAGTAACTAATTCATTCTCTCCTATATATTGAGTGAATTCTCATGGAAAAGGTTAAGCAAACAAGGAGAATCAAGACTCATTGGAGAATTGGTGAAAGATTGTGTGAAGGACTGAAGCTACAACAACTAGGAAACTCCAACAAGTTTATCAAAGGTGGTTGATCTTCTTCATGCAAGTGAGCAAGTGTGTGTGTCGGAGCCAAGGGCCATCGAAAGGAAGTTTGTGACATCAAGGCTCAGGTTGTAATCTTTACTTTTCATTAATATGATACAGTAATATGTCCCTTTCCCATAAAGCTGATTCCACTTTATTGTATAACTCCTTGATCATATGCATAGATTGATTGTTGAATAGATTGTGCTTTCTTCACTCCACTTGGTTTGTGTTGTCTTGGTCTTTACTGCACGAGAGCATTGGAGCGAAGCGAGAGCAACAAAGACCATAGGAAGTGATAATAAGGTATGTTCCTTGTTCTTGCCTCTTATTTAATTCAATGGTTAGAATCTAGGGAAAGAGACATATTCTGTCTTTCTTTGTTCTAGATCCAGGTGGATCTAGGGAGATCGGTTTGTGTCTGCACTTACAGATTTATCCAATAAAAAAATTGGCGACTCCACTGGGGAACATCCCATTTTCTTTGTGGCTTTTGATATTTTTTTGTGGCCGTTTTCTCTGGTTTCACTTTTCTCTTGTACTATCAGTCTCTGAGTCTTCAGGATATCCTGATAGACCTTCTGGGTCCAAAAGCCTTTTTGAATTGTGCTTCATTTTTCAAATTTTTGATTATGTTCAGGAATTCTCGCACTGCATTTCGTTGCAGCCTGTGAGAATAGGTAGAGTTCGCACTCTGCCCATAGGTTTCAGTGCGAGGTTCTCGCACCCTGCTCAAGAGTCACCCGCGAGAATCAGTGATTCTCGCACTGTGTAATATTGACTGCCTGCGAACTCAATTTTTCAAAAAATTTGGATTTGAGTTTTGGTATTTTCAACTGCCCAGATCAGTTTGATTGCCTCATAAGAGTTTCTTGGACCTTGATTGATATATTTCTTGTCTTCGTTTGTGTGCATGAACAGTCTTAGGATTGCAAGACTTTTCTTGTCATTTTTGTCTTGACTTTCGTTTCTTGACTATTCTTGGCATAACCATTCTCTCTTTCAGAATTTGAGTGTGTTTGATTAGTTAAGAACCCGTGATCGGTTGAAAGTTGAGTTTTCTTGATCTTTATCATTTTCTTGTTGTTTTGAATGATCACTTTCTTCATGCAATTGAAAAGACTAGTTTGGGTTTCTTTGTTTTAACAAAATTCATTATTGCTTTTAGTGAAAAATTTTGAAAATTTTTCCCCCTCATGGCCGGGGGGGGCCATGAATCATGCATTGGTGTTCATTACCTTTTTCTCATTTCTTGAGAATCTTTATATTGAGGAGTTTAATATATTTTGGGACATCGTGCATATGGGAATGATAAATGTTTTCTCCTTCCCGTAGCATAGCTTTCATCGAAATGAAAAAATTGCATCTTCATCTCTTTGCATAACTTTTGAGTCGGTCAAAACACCATATTATCCACGCCATTTTCCTTTTGAGTAACAACA
>ML811946.1:44896-56886 GCA_009831015.1 Picea engelmannii
CACACCTGAATCACCTTTACCAACAACACTCACAACAACCTCCAACAGCAACAACAACCCCATCTCTTCTCTGTACCGTGTATTTATAGCTTCTGTGCACCTTGTGCATGCAGTGTTCGCAATGCCTCTGCATGCTGACTCTGTGCCATTATCCTCCACCTCTCGAGTGCTCTGTCTGATTATCATCGTGACTCTTCAGCTTCTCTGGTGGTTCGCCCAGCGTGTCCAGCATCATTGTATGTTATACTGAGATTCCTCAATCTCTCTGGCAGTTTAAGACTCTTCATCTTCTCTGAGACAGTCAAACTCTTGATCTTCATCGACCCTGATCGACGGTTCATGATCTTGGTGAATCAACGGTCCTGATCTCATCGTGATCTCGCATCTCGCTGTTCCTTCGTTGGAGATTTTCGTTACTCCAAGTCGCGATAGGTGAGACTCCGAGATGGAGCTCAGATCAACGGTCCACATCTTTTGGTGTATTGACGGTCAGGATCTTATCGTGACCTCGCATCTCGCTGTTTCTTCGCTGGAGTTTCTCATCACTCCAAGTCGCGATAGGCGAGACTCCGAGATAGAGCTTTATGGTGCTATGATCTTTCGCCACGCATCCTCTTGATCCAACGGTCCTTGATTAAATCAAGATATCGCATCTCACTGTTCCTTTGACTTTCTAGTCAGCGAGATGATGATCTCTCGCCACATGTGATCCCCCGGGCAGATCCAACGGTCCTCCTATGATCCGGATCTGACGGTTGTCCTTCTCTCGCTACCTCGCGACCTCACGACTTGGAGTACCCAATGTTTGGACTTTCAACCTGCGAACTCCCGAGTTCGCGAGATCTCTCGATCTCTCGCCACTTGTCCCCCCAGATGGACGGCTATAAATCTCTCGCCACTTCGTCGCCTCGCGTCCTCGCGCCTTGTGACTTTGAACACCCAATACTTGGGCCTTTATCGTGCGAACCCCCAAGTTTGCGAGATCTCTCCGATCTCTGCCACACGTCCTTCCCAGATGGATGGTCCTGATCTTCTCGCCACTTCGCTGCTTCGCGACCTCGTGCCTCGTGACCTTTAACACCAAATCCTTGGCTCTTCCACTCACAAGCTTCCGAGTTCGCTCAGAACTAACGCCTGAGATCTATCCTTCTCTTCAGCGCGCACTCTTCTTGTTTTTATTCATATCTGACGACCCTCATGCTGTCGGGAATTTTGGATGGGATCCAACGATCAGCGACGCTTCTCCTCCAAGTTTACACATCCTTCTTACTTGGAAGAATTTCGACTTTGCACTAATTCCTCCTGAGCCTACGTTGTTCTTGTTTGTCCATCGATGCACATTCTGATCCTTCCATCTTCATTGTTGTACTTTCCGTCAATGACAAGCATACGCTATCTGTTAAACATTTGCGAACACAAATGCCCAGACCGCTACCTATGGAGTGTTGGGGCTGTAAAGGAAACCATAGGTACCGAGACTGCCCCCACAGAAAAGATAAAGCGAGAATCATCCACAATTTTCAGCAAGCTGAAACAGTGGAGGATATGGATAGAAAAATGCCAAGGATCTATGCATCCCTGGACAACAAGCAAGCAGAATTTCAATCGCACATGATTGAAGTGGAAGGTATGATTAACAACTGACCATTTAGTATTTTAATCGATTCAGGGGCTAGCCATAGTTATGTAGATCCTAGGGTGGTGGAAAGTTTGCATTTATCAAGAAGAGAACATGAAAAGTCTTGGTTAGTGCAGTTGGCTACAGGAACCAAAAGGAAAGTCGCTGAGTTGGTGAAGTCCTGTCCTGTGGACATGAATGGATTGAGCACGAAGGCTGAATTGAATATTCTGTCTTTAGGTTCTTATGACTGCTTAATTGGGATGGACTGGTTGGACAAGCACCATGCCCTTTTGGACTGTCGTAACAAGAGGTTTACATGCCTAGATGTGGAGGGAAATCGGAAAACAGTCCAAGGAATTCCCAGAGCTGTGGCTGTTAGAGAAATCTCAGCCATGCAGCTGCAGAAGTGTTACAAAAAAGGCTGTCAATTATTTGTAGCCCGTGTGGAGGAAGCATCTAGAGATGAAGTCTCAAGGATTAGAGACCATGAGGTACTCACAGAGTTCAAAGACGTATTTCAGGAGGTACCTGGACTACCTCCGAAGAGAGACATTGATTTTTCTATAAATTTGATGCCTGGAGCAACTCCAGTGTCGAAAGCTCCATATAGAATGAGTACGCCAGAGCTGAAAGAGTTGCAATTGCAGCTTGAACAACTTCTGAAGAAGAGGTACATTCGCCCCAGATTGTTACCTTGGGGTGCCCCGGTCTTTTTCGTGAAGAAGAAGGATGGGACGTTGAGATTGTGCATTGATTTCTGACAGTTGAACAAGGTAACTGTCAAGAACAAGTATCCTCTGCTGAGGATTGACGATCTTTTCGATCAGTTGAAAGGTGCGGAAATATTTTCGAAGATAGATCTCAGATCGGGATATCACCAGGTAAGAATAAAGGATGAGTACATCAACAAGACCGCCTTTAGAACAAGGTACGGTCATTACGAGTTCACAGTGGTGCCGTTTGGACTGTCAAACACACTTGTTGTTTTTATGTGCTTGATGAATGGTGTATTCAGGGACTATTTAGACAAGTTTGTCATAGTCTTCCTCGATGACATCTTGGTGTATTCCAAGTCATAGGAAGAGCATGAACAACACTTGAAACTGGTGCTGCAAGTGTTAAGCGGACACCAATTGTATGCCAAATTGAGAAAATGCTCATTTTGCCAAAGGCAAATCCATTACTTGGGGCACATTATTTTAGAAGAAGGGATCGTTGTGGATCCTGAGAAAGTTGAGGCCATTCGAGAATGGTCAGCGCCAAGGAATGTGGCATAAGTTAGATCCTTTATGGGTCCGGCGGGCTACTACAGAAGATTTATAGCAGGGTTCTCAAAGATAGCTCACCCTATCACTTCCTTGCAAAGGAAGGAGAAGAAGTTTCAGTGGATTAAAGAGTGTGAGAACAGTTTCCAGTGATTGAAGCAGCTATTAACCAATGCTCCAATCCTGAAGATTGTAGATCCAAATATGGATTTCATGGTGTGCACAGATGCGTGTAAGGAAGGGTTGGGAGGAGTTCTCAGCCAAGATGGATTTGTAATCTGTTATGAGTCCAGGAAGCTGAAAGAGCATGAAAAGAATTATGCCACTCAGGATTTGGAGCTGGCAGCAATCGTCCACACTCTGAGGAAATGGAGATATTACCTCATGGGAAGGAGATTCGAATTGAGAACAGACCACAATGGTCTGAAATATTTTTTTGATCAATCGACTTTAAACGCTAGACAAAGTAGGTGGCTGGAGTTTTTGTGTGAATATGACTTTGATATCAAGCATATCAAAGGGAAGGAAAATAAGGTGGCTGATGCACCCAGCAGAAAGGTGCACGAATTACATGCTACAGCCATTAGCATGTACAAGACTTATTTTAAGGATAGAATTTTGGAAGCTGCAAATGTAGATTTGCAGTACAGAGATTTGGTAGCAAAGCTACAGCAGAGTGAAAGGCCACAGAAAGAGGAAAATTACACCTTGGAAGCTGATGGAGTACTTCTGTACAAAAACATGGTGTATATACCCAAGGTCCAGGATTTGAAACTTGCTATTCTAAGAGAAATTCATAATGTGACATATGCTGGACACCTTGGATATCAGAAGACTGTGGCAACAGTCAAAAGCCATTACTTTTGGCTGGGTATTAAGAGGGATATCGCTGAATACATCACCAGATGTATGGAATGCCAGAAAGTTAAGGTTGAGCATAGGCACCCAGCAGGGTTGCTGCAGCCTTTGCCCATTCCTGAATGGAAGTGGGAAGTGGTGACCATGGATTTTATTACAGGATTACCCAAAACAAGCAAGCAGTATGATTCGATCATGGTTGTGGTGGACAAGCTTACAAAAGTTGCCCATTTTATTCCACTAAAAACCACTCACAAGGCAACAGATTTTGCTGATATCTTCTTAAAAGAAGTGGCACGCTTGCCCGAAATTCCTAAGATGATTGTGTCTGATAGGGACCCGAAATTCACCTTGAATTTATGGAAAGGAATGTTCAATGGATTCAGAATGAATCTAAATTTTAGTACAGTGTATCATCCCGAGTCTGATGGACAGACAGAGAGGGTGAACAGAGTAATAGAGGACATGCTGAGAATGTACGTGATGGACAAACCATCAAGATGGGAAGACTACCTTCACTTGGTAGAATTCGCCTACAATAATGGGTATCATGCATCGTTGAAAATGAGCCCGTGTGAAGCACTTTATGGAAGAAAGTGCAACACTCTAGTGAGCTGGGATAATCTAGCCGACAGAGCAGTAGTTGGGCCAGCGTTTCTTTAGGAGATGGAGGACCAAATGATAAAAATTAAACAGAATTTGAAAGCTGCCCAGGACAGGCAGAAAAGTTATGCTGATAAGAACATAAACCACCGAGAATTCAAAGTGGGTGATCATGTTTTCCTGAAAGTGAAAACTAACAGGAGTTCCCTGAAGCTGGGAAGTTGCGCCAAGTTGGTAGCAAGATTTTGTGGGCCGTTTGAAATCCTGGAAAGGATTGGGCCAGTTGCATACATGTTTGCATTACCTGCATCTATGACTGTACATAATGTGTTTCATGTTTCACTGCTTAAGAAATATATACCTGATGCTAATCATGTTATCGATTGGAATGTGATTTAGGTGGAACCAGAAGGTGTCCTACAAGTGTATCCTGTGCACATAAAGTGTACCCACATCTTTTTGAAATTTTTGAAAAGCTTGCAGATGCTGTGTAAAGTTGCATTGAGGACAGTGCAAAAATAAGGGAAGGGGGATTATAATGTCCCCAAGGCCAAGCCCAGTTGTAAATATTGTTTACGAAATGAGTTTTAATTTTTTTTTATAGGTTGGTGTGCCAAGTTTATATAAGGTGGTGGGGTTATGTGATTGTTAGGATAGAGAGCTTAAGGGTTGAAGGTCAAGAGCTTGATTTTGTACATGTATCAATGCAGAACATTAATAAAATATAAACACCACTACGTGCAGACCGACACGATGAATGAGTGATGGGGGACTAAGATTCCATAGAGTGGGTAAGGGATTAGCGGTTGGAAGGTGGAAAAAGGGGCTAAGTGTGGAGCCTAGGGGCTAAGCCTAAGGGCTTAAGACTTGGGAATAATATTTTAATATTGTTCCAAAAAGAATGTGAATAATATGCTTTATCCTAAGTTCTTATTGAAGGACAAGTAACTTCCAAATGGATGGAATGCACGTAGTTGCATGGGTAACAAGTGTCAACCCAGGCGCATGCAAATAAAGCGGTTGAGATCAACCATGTTGGGGGTTCCTCCACCATTTGACCCTTGACTACCTGAGCGTGAACTCGTCCGACCTCTGCAAGAGTCCCCGTGCATCTTCTGAACCATATGTCCCGTCCGACCCCTGCAAGAGACCTCGTGCCATTCTGAAATCGGGGGTGAAGTCTGTGTGTTGATTTCTTGGATAGCCTGTGTCAATTTCGGGGAAAGCTGATGCATCCTCTGTATGAGCAGATTGAGCCTGTGTGTGGAGTCTCTATCCCAAATCCATAACCGTGAGACCATCCTGTCATTGCGGAGCCTGTTTGGAAAGCCCGTGTCTATTTTCCCTGTTGGCTGTTGTGGCCACGCAGTGCTGGACTGCGTGTGGCTTGTTGGCCATTTTGTACAACACTCTCTCCAGGTGAGAGAGGTGATTGAAGTTGGAAGAACAGGTTGCTTGGCCTGTGAGCGACTCTCTCCAGGTGAGAGAGTGCGGAGAGGAAGGAGATAACTCCTGGAAGGAACCCTGTAGCTGCCACAGAGCTCAGAGACTTTCGGTCCGGTATCTTGCTGAAACCCAAGGCAAGGGAGGTTAGCAACTGAAGTACTGTCTAGGTGACAGAGAAGGTGTATACTCATGGGGTGGAATAGGCATGTGGGGAAGGAGAGTCTGTGGGCAGTGAGTATGAGTGGTTCCTGGGAGAGAATTCCTTCCTTGTGACTGTGTGTTTTCCTTGTAACCTCAGCCTAGCCTAGGATTCCTTGCCTTGGGGGTGGAGCTTAGTCCCAGCTCGTGGGTGACCCACTACTGAGCTTGATGAGAAATGTGGTCTAAGGCTGGGAGGTTCGTGGAAGGCCTGCACCTGGTTGGTGGCATTACCACCGTTTCAAAGATAAGTACCAGATGATGTTTTAATTAAGTTTCTGGATGTCTGTGTATTTATCTTTATCATGTATTCTGTTGTGCATACGAATTAATGTTAAAGCCATTGATTATTTATAATAGCAGTAATTCTTATGGTTACGCTGTGTTTAAATGTGTTTTCATTTGCTTAAATGCATGTCTTATATATGGAATTAAGTATGAGATTGTTATTCCGCGAAGTAGCGCCTGCCCGGCCCAGATTGGGGGCGTTACAAAAAGTGTCTTTTTCTACCTCAAAGTGGCTCTAGAAGGTTATGGACCCCTAATTACCAAACTGGGACTTGCCCATAAAATGGACCTTGCAAGTCAATTCTTCGAATTTTTCCACCCAAAAGCCATTAGCATAGATGAAACATTATATAGTGTTCGACTATGGATCATACCTCCCCATTTAAGGAGGCTTTTGGTCCTGAAAATATTTTATTGAATGAGGTGAGGACCTGCTTGTTAGTTTCTTGATCCAACATGGAGGGCTCATAGAGTTTCATATTTCCTGCATTCACTGCTAAGTAAATGCACATATATGGGGGTATACTGAGTATGTAAGCATTATCACCCACTTTCTTCAATACTTCAAAAGGACAATACCATAGAGCCTTGATATTCTTACTAAGACATTGTATCCTTTCTTTGTTCAAATGTAACCAAACTTTGTCTCCCACCTTGAGTGTTTTCTTAGTTCTTTGATGATCATGTTATGCCTTGTACTTTTCCTACGACTTCTTCAATGTTTCTTGTACTTGCAAATGGATCTTCCTAATATTGTCAATTTTTTTTTTCTACTTTTATTGAATCTCCTATGATTTCTTCCCCGACTCCTCCTTGTTTTCCAAATACAACATCCAAGGTTGAAGGTGAAAAGTACCCAAACAAATTTTCAAAAGGGGACTTACCAATAGAAGTGTGGACTGCTCTGTTATAAGAGTGTTGAATATAAATCAAATTTGTGTCCTAAGTCTTCAGATGATTTTGATTGTAACCCCTCAAAAGATGAACTAATATGGAATAATTTGATCTATTTACTGAAAAATAGTCCCAATATCCCATTCAATTTTAGTTCCAATTGTTAACTATTTGTGTCCTCCCATTTGTGTATGAATGGAAACTTGTAAATCTCTTCAACTTGCTGTCCATCTTCTCCCAAAGTGTAGTCCAAAAGGCATCAAGAAATATAGTATCGCTATCTGATATGATGCTCCTTTGTATCCCAAAGTGCACCCAGACTTGTTCAAAGAACATGTTTGTTAGTTCTTTTCCCTTGATGGTATTTTTACAAGGCATAAGAATGCACATCTTGCTTCCTACAAACTACCACAAAAAAAGAAGCATGTTCTTTCCTAGTTCTTGGAAAACCACCCACAAAATCCATGGAGATATTATCCTAGGGTCTAGTGGGTATAGGTAAGGGATGGTATAAACCATGCTTTCTATTACTAGGATTATTGGTACAACAAAATACGTTCCTATAATAAATCAAGCTACATCTTCTTGCATTTTGGGCAAATACACATATTTTTGTAAGTTGGAAATTGTCTTCCCAACACCAAAATGTCTTACATTTATCTTGGAGGTGTGAGCCTCTCTAATAATATTTAATATTTCACCTTTAGGGACATGGATCTTGTATAGCTTGTAGAGAAACACATTTTGGAGATGATAGTCAACCTTACCATCACCTTGTTCTATAGAAATTTGGCCCTATAGCTACTGAAACACCTCTTTAAAGTCCTACTTATTTGTGTAAAATGCTCCATGTGCATAAGAGTTCACAAAGTTGAAATCTTGGATGTGGGTGGCCTTTAAAGCATGTTTTCCAAATTATTAGTGACGCCTTTCTTATATTTGATGACTAGATGAAACTACTGCAAACACCCCATCTACTTGTAGTGTTTAGTTTGTTGAATCTTACTCTGGGCTTGGAAATATTGCAATGGTTGGTGATAAATATGGCTAATGGTTTCCTTTCCCATTAGATAAATCTTCCACTTCTTAACAAATTAAACTAGGGCATAGAGTTCCTTATCATATACAGGGTAGTTTAAGACCCCACCATGAAACATTTCATAATGATAGCATACCAACTTACCTCCTTGCATCAATATTTCTCCCATATCATATCCACTTGCATCCATATCTACTTTAAAGGGATTTTGCAAGTTGGGAAATGCAAGAATTGGTGCTTGAATAATATTCCATTTCAACTCATTGAAATATTTTTGATGATTCTTTCCCCACTGGAAACTCTTACCGCTCACTATTATGGCATGAAGTGGTACATATATAGTTAAAAAAGATGCTATGAATTTATGTAGGTACTGCTTTTCCCCAACAAAGCTCATAATTTCAATGAAATTAGTAGGAACTAGCCACTTGAATATGACCTTCATCTTCACAGGATCTATCTTGAGTTCCCCTCCACTAATCACATGCCCCAAATACACTAATGACTGCTGAGAAAAACTCACATTTTTTAAGGTTAGTTAGTAGCGAATGCTTTTTCAGAGTCTTTAACACCTGGACTATATGTTAGATATTCTCTTCCTAGGTAGAGATATAAACCAATATATCATCTAAGTCCACTATCACAAATGAATATAGAAAGGGACATAATGCATCATTCATCAAACATATAAATGTGGTTGGTGCATTACATAAGAAAAAAGGCATTATTAGGCATTCATATAAACCTTTCCTTGTCTTCAAGTGATCTTCCAAGTGTCTTCTTATGTATATCATACCTAGTGGTATCCTGATTTGAGATCCAACCCAGTGAAGTACTTAACATGTTGCAACCGATCTAATGAATCATCGATTCTAGGTATAAGGAACCAATTCTTGAGGGTGATCATGTTTAAATCTTTGTAGTCGATACAAATTTTCCAAGTCTCATCCTTCTTGGGTACTACGATGATAGGTTACCCACAAGGAGATGTACTTGGTCAACTTACTCCTTGCTCTAGCAACTACTACAAATGTTTCTTCACTTCATCTGCTACTATAATAGATTGCATATACAACCCAATATTTTTCAATGGGAAGTCAGGAAACAACTATGTCTTATGCTCCACTTCCCTCTTAAGTGGTAACCCTTTACGCTCCTGAAACACTTCTCTATATCCATGTAACAACTCCCCCAACTGATGTTTCTTCTCTTTAGTACATCCCTTCATAGATTCCTTAAATTTTACCAATTCATCACATCATTGATTCTCTCTTAAGAAAAAAAGTACAAACTTCCTACTAGAACTGATCAATTTCTTGGCTTGGTTAGCATTTACTAAAGAGATTTTGGATTTACCTTTGTGTGCATTGGTGATGAAATACTTACCATCCTTGATCAAGTGGTATTGGTTTTATCTCCTCATGAACATTTCATCCCTCATATACATGTAGGGGCTTCCAAACACTATACCACACACATCAAGTGACACTGCATCTACCTCCACTTCATCAATATAATCTTCACTTATAGAAAATTTTATCATACACTATTTAGTGACCTTGCGGTTTGTATCCTTATTACCCATCCCAATGGATATGGGTTAGGATGATCATCAAATTTCGATCCAAGCTTGCTAACCAAATATTCTACTATGAGGTTGACATGTGGACTGGAATCAAAATGAGCATACACCTTGGCCTTTTTGAACTAAATCTTAATATGGAAGAGTTTAGTCATATCCTTCTCTTCCTTGTGATGAAGGATACTCATATTCACCTCCTTCTACTCTATAATGTAGACAATATTTTCATCCACATCTGATTTTCTCTCTACAAGTTGCCTGAATCCATGGATAGGAGGTTCTTCTTCATGTCTTCCTTCCTATAGTTCTTTGGATTCAGCTCTAGATGTAGCTTCCAACACTTATATTGGGTGTGGCCATTGATATTACAATGGTTGTAGTGGTTGTTTAGATCCTTGCATTGATCTTTAGTGTTTTTTTTATTCTTGTCCTTTCCTTTCCACTTCTTCTTACACTCATTGGAAGCATATTGATGGTCTTTCTATTTGGAACCACTTGGTTTTCCTTTCTTCTATCCTATATTCTCCAAGAACTATGCATCAACTATCCTAGTTTTAAATAACATCACTTGCTTCTGTAAATGACCATGTATACCCCCTAGATACTTGAGGAGTACATTTGTATTTTTGGAAGTTATACCCAACATAATTACCATTTTTATGAACTTGGTGGTGTACTCTTGCACACTCCACCCTTTCCTCTTCCTGAAGTGATGCCAATGGATCCACTAGTATTCTACATACCCAATAGGGCATAAATGGGACTTGATGAGGGTTTTAAACACATCCCACTTAATTATTGGTGGATCGCCCTCTAGCCTAAGTGTCTCCATGTAGATTTCCAACCATGTTAGTGTGTGGCCCTCTAATTTCATCAAATTCTTCAATATTATGGACACTGAAATAAACTTCTAACTTGCAACCAATGATTCAACTTAACAACATCAATCTCACCAACTGGATATACGATTATGTCCTCCCATTTTTGTATGGATGGAAACTTGTAATCTCTTCAACTTCGTGTCCATATTCTCCCAAAGTGTAGTCCAAAAGGCACTGAGAAATATAGTATCCCTATTTGAGATGATGCTCCTTGGTATCCAAAAGTAAACCCAGACTTGTTCAAAGAACATGTTTGTTACTTCTTTTCCCTTGATGGTATTTTCACAAGATATACAAATGCACATCTTGCTTCTTGCAAAATACCACAAAGAAATAATCATGTCCCTTCCTAGTGCTTGGAAAACTACCCACAAAATCCATGGAGATGTTATCCAGGGTCCAGTGGGTATAGGTAAGGGATTTTATAAACCACACTTTCTATTACTAGGATTGTTGGTACAACAAAGTATGGATCATATAATAAAATGAGCTACATATTCTTGCATTTTGGGAAAATACACATACTTCTATAATTTGGCAATTGCCTTCCCAACACCAAAATTTCCTACAACCTTGGAGGTGTGAGCCTCTCTAATAATATTTAATCTTTCACATTTAGGGACATGGAGCTTGTATATCTTGTAGAGAAACACATTTTGGAGATTATAGTAAACCCTACCATCACCTTCTTCTACAAAACTTTGGCCCTATAACTATTGAAACACCTCTTTAAAGTCCTACTCTTCTATGTATGCCTATTTGTGTGTATCATGGGTAAAAGGCTCCATGTGCATAAGAGTTTCCAAAGTTGCAATATTGGATGTGGGTGGCCTTGAAAGCAGTTTTTACAACTGAGTAGTGATTCCCTTCTTATATTTGATGATTAGATGAAACTATTGCAAAACCCCCATCTACTTGTAGTGTTTAGTTTGTTGAAGCTTACTGTGGGCCTCCAAATATTGCAATGGTTGGTGATCAATGCGGATAATGGTTTACTTTCCCATCAAAAAGTGATTCCACTTCTTAAAAAATTGAACCAAGGCATAGATTTCCCTATCATATGCAAGGTAGTTTAGGACTCCATCGTGAAACATTTCATAATGATAACATGTTTACTTATCTCCCTACATCAATACTACTCCCATATCATATCCACTTGCATCCATCTCTACTTCAAAGATATTTTTCAAGTTGGGAAATGAAAGAATTGGTTCTTTATTAATATTCCATTTCAACTCACCCCCCGGGGGGCAGCTCAATTGGCAAGTGCCGTGAAAATGAAGTTCCATGAGGTTTCAAGTTCAACTCCCCCCAA
>ML811946.1:56986-68031 GCA_009831015.1 Picea engelmannii
TATATATATATATATATATATATATATATATATATTCCATTTCAACTCATCGAAATATTTTTGATGATTCTTTCCCAAATGGAAACTCTTACTGCTCACTGTTATGGCATGAAGTTGTACATCTATAGCTGAAAAGAATGTCGTGAACTTATGTAGGTATTGCATTTCCCCAACGAAGCTTACAATTTCAATGAAATTAGTAGGAAATAGCCACTTGAAGATGGCCTCCATCTTCATAATATCTATCTTGAGTTCCCCTCCACTAATCCCATACCCAAAATACACTAATTACCGTTGAGAAAACTCACACATCTTAAGGTTAGCTAGTAGCTAATGCTTTTTCAGAGTCTTTAACACCTACATGAGATGTGAGATATTCTCTTCCTAGGTAGAGCTATAAATCAATATATCATTTAATTCCACTATCACAAATGAATCTATAAAGGGACATAGTACATCATTCATTAAACATATAAATGTGGTTGGTGCATTACATAAACAAAAGGGCATTAGTAGCCATTCATATAACCCTTTCCTTGTCTTGAAGTGGTCTTTCATGTGTCTTCTTCTTTATCTCGTACCTAGTGGTATCCTGATTTCAGATCCAACTTGATGAAGTACTTAATATGCTTCAAATGATATAACAAATCATCAATCCTGGGTAGAAGGCACTGATTCTTGAGGGTGATCATGTTTAAATATTTGTAGTCGATACACATTTGCCAAGTCCCATCCTTTTTAGGTACTATGATGATAGGTGACCCACAAAGTGAGTTGTTTGGTCAAATTACTCCACTATTGCAATTGTTTCTTCACTTCATCCTCTTCTAGAACATACTTCTTATACAACCCAATATTTGGTAATGGGAAGTCAGGAAACAACTATAGCTTGTGCTCCACTTCCCTCTTAAGTGACAACCCTTTATGCTCCTGAAACACTTCTCTATATTCTTGTAAAAAGTCCCCTAATTGATGTTTCTTCTCTTTAGTACATCCCTGCAGAGATTCCTTTACTTTTACCAATTTATCACCTCAATGATTTTTTCTTAAGAAAAACAATACAAACTTCCTACTAGAACTCATCAATTTCTTGGCTTGGTTAGCACTTAGTGGAGAGATATTGGATTTACCTTTGTGCGCACTGGTGATGAAAGAATTCTCATCCTTATCAAGTAGTACATGTTTTCTCTCCTCATGAATATTTTATCCCTCACATACATGTAGGGGATTCCGAACACTACACCACATACATAAAGTGGCACTACATCTACCTCCACTTCATTAATATAATCTTCACTTATAGTAAATTTGATCATACACTATTTTATGACCTTGAGATTTGTATCCTTATTACCCATCCCAATGAATATGGGTTAGGATGATTATGAATTTCCAATATAATATTGTTGACCAAATATTCTTCTATGAGGTTGGCATGTGAACCAGAATCAAATTGAGCATCCACCTTGGCATCTTTTACCTGAATATTAAAATGGAAGAGTTTAGTCATATCCTTCTCTTTCTTGTGATGAAGGCTACTCATATTCACCTCCTTCTACTCTATAGTTTCTCTCTACATGTTTCCTGAATCCTTGGCTAGCATGTTCTTCTTCCTCTCATCCTTATTATAATTCTTTGGATTCAACTCTAGATGTAGCTTCCAACACTTGTATTTGATGTGGCCATTGATATTACAATGGTTGTAGTTGTTTTTTAGATCCTTTCATTGATGTGTAGTGGTTGTTTTATTCTATTCCTTTCGTTTCCACTTCTTCTTACCGTCATTGGAGGCATATTGGTGGTCTTTCTATTTGGAACCACTTGGTTGTCCTTTATTACATAATATATTATATTGAACATTCTCCAAGAACTATGCTTGCACACATGCCTCATCAACTATCCTAGGTTTAAATAACATCACTTGATTCTATAAATGACAATGTATAGCCCCTAGATACATGTGGAGAACATTTGGATTTTTGGGAGACATACCCAACAAAATTTCCATTGGTCTAAACTTGGTGTTGTAGTCTTGCACAGTCCACCCTTGCCTCCACCTGAAATGATGCTAGCCTCCACTTGAAATGATGCCAATGGATCCACTGATATTCTACATACCTAATAGGGTATAAATGGGAATTGATGATGGTTTTAAACACCTCCCACTTAATTACTGGTGGATCACCCTCTAACCTAAGTGTCTCCATGTGGATTTCCAATCAGGTTAGTACATGGCCCTCTAATTTCAGCCAGGAAAATGAAATATTTTGTTCTTCTTCAATATTATGGAAAATGAAATAAACTTCCAACTGTTGCAACCAATGATTCAACTTAATCACATCAATCTCACATTGGAAGGATTTGATGTCCACTTTCACTTCCATTTTAAATAAAAATTGTGAAGAAGTGATGTGATTGAAACTTGGTTTCTCTTTCTTTGGATCTTTTTTTCGACTTCTTTTCTAGGTCTCCATTATCTCTTGATTTTTCATCTAATCCAACTTTTGAGTTAGAGAAACCAACCTCCCCAAAAGGTCCAAACTAGTTTTCTAGAGAGTCCATGAGGGTCATGCTATGAGAGATATCCATGAATTGTTCCTCTAACTTCACAAATCTCTCTTTTGCCTCATCCCAAGAGTTGTTACAACTGGGCTCATCTCCCATGGCTAGGATTTTGTGACTTCCTTCTTCATCCAATTTGTTGGATCTTCAAACTTCTCAAAAAAACCCTAAAGAAATTACTCTAGTACCCATATGGTCTGTTTATTTTTTTGGAAATTACACTAGAACAATTCATCACAATAGATCTTACAATGTACTGAAATATTTTATTATGTAGTTTATTACCTTAGATATCATATTTATTATTATTAGCTTAGTTCTCATTTTTATGGAAATAAATGAAACCAAAATGAAAGAACAAGAAAATGAACACACCATCCACACAAATAAACACAATATATAACCTTGTAACCAATATGGGTGAAAATCCAACTAGAAGGTGAGGCCTATGCTCTGCACTCTTTTCCTCAGTTAAAAAATTCAAGTACAAAGAAATGGGAAGTCCCTATGGAGTTTCCTTAGATACCGTGGATTGAGTGGTTGCTACATAATCTGCTACCTCCTCTATTATTCTTCAATAACCCACTCCTAGATCCTTTGCTCAACTATATAACTATAAAAATACTAAAAGAATGGAACTCCTTTTGTTCCTAGTGGCCTAGTGTTTAACATAGCCTGATATCAATATATTTTTAGGATTAGAGTTTTTTCTTGCTTTAAACCTTAATTATTGTTAGGGTTTATGACCCTCAATAACATTCTTGATATTCCACATATGACTATCCCCACATGTGTGAGTAATGTGTTCTGACATGGAATCCACTTAGTACCATGGTGGTCAATAGGTTAGGTCAACTTGCAAGAGGCATAAATTCCACATACGAACTCCGATCCAGATGATTTTCACATCGTCGGAAAGCTTTCAATGTGTAGAAAAATGTCGAGGGTATGAGAGCTATTATTACAAATTTTTGACCCAAAAAGTGTTGTTTGATGTCTCAAACTAGCTCTAGAAGTTTCAGATCCCAAATCACCAAATTGGGACCCGCCCCTAAAATGGGCCTTGCAAACTAATTCTTCCAAATTTTCCACCCCAAAAGTACCAATATAGATGAAAAATGATATAATTATCCATTCTAGATCATGTTTATCCATTATTCTATCTTAACTATGTTAAGACTAAATAATTTGGGGTAGAGGTGGTAACCCTTTGTCACCCAAATGTCATTATTGAAGTTATTTGAAAGACCATAAGTAGTTCTAATTTTAGCCTTTACATAACATATGTATTTTTCCCAACCATTCGGAATCCACAGTTTCATTAACCTCTCACAAAGTTTTTTTGTCAAGATGGTGTCGAAGGTCTTTTTGAAATTGATAAAACAACACTACATTTCTTCATGTTTTTCATCCCAAGTGTTTTATTTTATGTTCCTAAGTGTGAGGAAATGGTCGATGGTGGAGTTCTTTTGTCAGAAACTTGTTTTTCCTATTTCTCTTATATCCTCTTTCTTTACCCATTTTCTATTTTTTTTCTCCATAATCCATCCTACTAGTTGGCAACAATGGGTTGATCCTCATCAATGACCCATTTGGACCCTTAACCACCTTATTTCTTGTAGGATTTGAGTCATGTCTTGTAAATCATTTAACAATGTTACCTTCAACAATTTTTCTCTGCATTATTGGCTCTATCTTTTCCCACCCTTTCTGTTGTTTGTATTGGTCCTGACCACCACATGATATCTGTCTAGAATCCTACCACTATGTCTTCTGTGTCTTCATCCTCATATTATTTTATTTACTTCTTTGATTATAATGTTATTGGCCTTGATTTGTCATTTATGTTATTCTAGGATAATAAACCTTACCTCCTTGGGTGTAACCATCTTACTTTCCCCTCCCACCCTTCACTGAGTGCATGTTATTTCTGCCTAAGTTCGTGCTTAGTTATAGTATTTTTTAGTTGTTTTTTGAACCTAGTTTTTCTTCTTTGGCCCTAACCAACAACATCTTCATTTCATTAATCACTTTATTATCCTGTCTAATCTCCTCCTCATTCTAATATGAACCCTTCTCTTCTTGATAGTGATGTTATTCCCAATATTTTATGCATTTTCTAAWGTGTTGTTTTTTCTAGCTCAGTGCTTTCAGGGTGTATTTTCATGGTCTGGATGGCCATTTTTTACCTTGGGCTTGTATTCTACATACCAAATTGTTAAAGTACTCTATATTTCCCACCTGAATTTCTAGTTTTTGATTGGTATTTAAATTCCTGCAGTGTTTAGTCACAATTCATATACTATTGTTCTCAAAGCTTCAATATCTTTCCATAAAGCCAAAACTATTTTTTTCTACTATGTCCATTATAGTGGTGGGTGATATGTAGGACACTTCTAGTGCTTTATTTGTCCTTTTTTCATGATGCGTAATGACATAATTTCCACCACTTGGGCCTTTCCTTAACCATTTTATTCCAATAGATATTTGTGGCCATGACATCAAAGCCATCATATCCCCTTAGTTATTTCATTGTTGAGTTTCATTTTTGACAATCTTTCTCCATTTCCATCCCTAGAGGCACCATAGGTATTTAGTTTGCATTCTTCATTAAATGCACTAACATTTTGAGTTTCATTTATGACATAATAATATTTGTATGTATATCCATTGTCCTATTGATTTGCCTACACTTATTTGAACTATTTGAACTAGTGTCTCCATTCATGGCTTGATCAACATCATAACCCCTTGTTTGACCTTGTTGTTCCAAAGACTCTAAAAGAATAAATTTTTGAGGCATATTCCCTATAAGGATCTCACATGTTCCTATGTTAAACAATGTTGGGTTTAAAGTTGACAATCTAGGCATTCAAAGAATCATGTAGTTCTTTTTTCATTCACACCAATAGTTGACACTGGACCAATAGAAATAGATTCACGTGGTAGTTGAAACTCTACACTTGCACTAGCCTCCTCATTGTTGCCAATATTTGTAGCATGAACATGGCTCACACCCTTGTTATCATTAAGACCGAGATATATTTTTTCACAATCAAAGAGGAAGGTTTCCTCTATCATTTTAATTAAATCATCCTTCACACCCTTAATAGTTATTGTTTGGCTCTTGAGTTCATCTTTCAATTTTGTAACCTTCCATTTTTCCATATTTCAATTTCTTAGATTTTCCCATGGTGTGTTCATTTACTTAGAGCCTCTCTTAGATTATTTTGTCCATTCAATAAGTCCCCCCAAGTTTCCATCAACAAGATTTGACAAGGCTAATTGAATGTTCCTGTGCACCCACTTCTAAATGTGTTCTATAGTGATGTTGGCTATGGAAAATGTCAGAACCATGATGTGCATATGGCTCCCTTGCATTATATGTTGCTACATATTTTTTCTCTAGGTTATCTCCATGAGTATCACTGGCTCCTCTCCTTACTTATCTCAAGAGCTCGATTGGGATAATTTGTCAAACAATTTACTTGGTATTCTCCATATATTTTGAATTTATCTAAACAATATTTGTTAAAATGTCATGATGATCAATTATATATTGGCTTCCTAAACCTAGAGTTATAAAACGTGTCAAATCCTTAGGATATATCATGTTTGAAGAAAATTGTTGTTGACTCAATACGTGAGTTTGGAATAGGTAAATACCGACTAAAGTCTATACACTTTGAGTAAGGAATAACATTGCTAGGGGCCTTGGGTAAGGAAATACCCATCCCTGGTGAAAGAAAAACCTACTATTGCATGATAATGAGAGTATGAGCGGCCCTTTGGATTTCAAGTGGGAATAATAAAATAAAAATTAATGTTTTCCAAATATTGAGATAAAAAGAAAATCCTGAGTTTTGAGAAAAATAAATAGAAGAAACAAAAACTCAAGGAAAACCAACTTGGAGCACTTAGGTCCATTGAAAGAATAAACAAGGAGCCATGATGGAAGACATAGGTTGATGTGGGGGATAGATGTATACAACAATATTTAAACAAATAAATTGGGCCAAGGAAAAAAAAAATTCAAGAAAAGAAAACAAACCTAAGTAAAATTTTGGGCCATTCAATGGGATGATTTTTCTAGATGAGATTTGGGATGGCATAGATTGCTAGATTGAAACAAGGCATGCACTGAGGGAACATCATAATCGAATAGTGGAACATATGATTCTAGGAATTTAGTTTTATGTTAAACAACTAGAGATTCCAACTTTGATGCACATGAAGGATACGATGGATGGGTTGACCTGGGATTTGGGACACAAGAAAAGTTTGTGTGCTAACAAAAATTGTGAGATTTGACATGCACTATTGCCATTGTTTTTTCATTAACAAAATCAAAACCTACATACTGTCAAGGTGATATGTTGTAGCATGGATCTGTAGGTCAAATGTCGAATATAATGAATATTATAGACATAAAAACATCCATTTTGGTTGGAAGAGTGTGTGATCATCAATCAATTTATGAATAAGTGGACTTTGTTGAGTTCTATTTACTGAGTTTTATTGTAGACCCAATATCAAGAGATGTGTAATTCAATGCTCAAAATGGAGTTGACATATTGCATTTAAAAAATAAAAAATATTAATAATCAAAATAAATTTCAATATCAGCTTCAGATAAAAAACCAAAATAGATTTCAATGTGGGCTTGACCCAAAGTAAAACAATAAAATATGTATCTATATATAAAGTTATTATAGGTAGATAATTAAAAATAAATTTAGTAAATTGTTTAAATGTATATACTTAATATTTTGATAATTGTTTCAATGTATATAGTGAAGATGCTTCTTAGAACAAATAAAAAAAACCTAATAAACAATACATTTCTTACTTACGTTCCCATTAAAAACATATGATAATAAGTTAAAACTCTAGGTTTTTCACCTTGAAGGCTTGGATCATGATAGATCCCAAATTAAGATGGATCTGCATTGGTTGAATTTAGAAGAATTTTCATGTATGATGAGAATTTCATTATAATTCAAGTTCTATGTATGGTAGAACTTTGGATCTAAAAGTTTATTGTATTTTAAACTGATCTAAATATTCAAAAAAATAATCATAGTTTGAATCAATCAAAAATCTAATTTCTTGAGAAAATTTTATTACAAATATAATCGATAATTAGCATTAATAAATCAAAATACTTCTAACCATGATTGTGTTAAAGAGTATCAATGAAGTTCTTATTATTAGTCCCTGTTGAAGGCCATGAACTATAGTAATGAGATTGAATCACTATTAGTTTAATTTTTGAATTTAATATTTTTTTAAATATTTATAACATTGAACATAGTGAATTCTAAATAATACTTTTTATTACAATTAAAATAAATAAATAAAACTTTGTTTTTCTTACATACTATTGGATTTCAACTTTGAAGTCTTATTAGTGAGGTGGTGACGATATTCTTGGTAATAATGCCCGCATTAAATCAATTTTTCATTTATTAATCAAATTTATGTTGGTTAATTAAATACATGTCAATGGTCATGGCAACATGTACCACCTTTGTCTCTGCAAATCCTTTTAGTGGTGGCAACGTTTATATGGCCTCATATTTCATTTCAATGAATGTATATGTTAGTACCATATTTGATCATATCACCAATATGCAAGTTGGTCGAGTTTATAAGGTTGAAAGTGGAAAAGATAGTGACAGAAAGCCGGTCTCCAAAGATCCTGGCCCGAAAGAGAAAGATAATTTTGAGGCGCCCCAAAGAGATTAGCAGAAAAATCATTCCCTAGGGGCCTAAGGAAAAGTTTTAATAGCTTGGGTGCTTATTGGAAGCTAGAACAAGGCTAATCGTTCTACCAAAGGACTTAATCGCTCTCAAGCAAAGGTTATATCATGGAACCACAACCTAGGAATCAAGCGTTAGTGGAAATGTGAGACCCGATCATCAGACAACTACAAGTGAGGCATATCTATGGCGGGTGATCAATGTCGCACCATAAAGGTGCACGAAAGTTAACAAGCATAATGGGTGTGACAACGGTTTGGGGATACACATGTCACAAATTGAATGGCTTCGCTTGACAAGATCACATAAGGATAAACCACTATCGTTGGGTTGTGACAGTGGTATTCCAGTTTCACCCAAACACCTATCCGCCCATTACCAAAGTGCATGCATGTCCGATCACTCAGCGACACCTGGAGTTGATTCAATGGTCCACTAGGGACACTTGGAAAGACTAGGGACAACAAGGCGTGCCAACATGGAACTCATCAGAGTTAGTCTAATATTTCACCCTGTATAGAAGGGTCCCACTCAAAACTCCTATCGACATATTAAGAACAATGACACATTGTCTAATCCAACACCACATAAGCACCGATATGGACCAATATGAAGTTTCCACGTTTTTGTGGGACCATGATGACATCAACATGATGCAACTCAAAATTTTGTGCCTCCCCCTAAACTTTAAAAAGAATTAAGCCACAAGAAAGGTGACGCATGTCCGTAGAAGGCGCGAGGAAGGATTTTTCAAACAAGTGTGGGATATAACGACGACCTGCCAAATAAATTGATAGAAAAGATAATATAAAACATGAAATTTGGCCTCACGCCTATGGTGTCCTCCCCAATCGTTACACCATTACTTGCAATCAATAAGGGAAAATTATTATTGCATTTACACTCACACCAAAGCAAGCCACAAATCTCATAATACCGTGCTAGGTGTAGGGAATCACTTCGTTCCATTAGTTGTCTCAGCAAGTAGATGTCAAGCCCTTATAAGAAAAATCCTCCTGATTATAAAGAACCAATCAGTGAGTAATTTATTTCTAAAGGTGAGTTACTTAGATGCTAGGTGTCATAGAATATGACCCACCTGCCCAGTCTCTCCACCCAGGAAATAACTACCATCCATCCTAGCTATAGAGGTTCAAAGAGTGTGTTCTACAATTTGTGAAGGAGAGAATATCCCTCTATGATGCTATTGATCCAAATTTGAGGGTAGTGGGACATTTGGTAATCTACCCTAGGGTGCATTTTCACCATTCTACCAAAGCTCTACCAACGCTCTACCAAATTCTGAGGTAGAAAATTCAAAGCGTTGGTCAATGGTGCTTTGCGTTAAAGAGTAATGGTGGCTGAGGGGAAACAACTAAACGTTCTTCCGACCAGCCAAGGACCTTAGTTGTTTAAAATTTGAGCATGTCCAACATAAAAAATAGAGGTCCAATTTAGTCACTTAGAATAATCTAGATAGAAGCTCAATTGGACAAAGAGAACACACCTCACAACAACATTAGTAGGTTAAATTTGGTGGTAAAAATATTTTTTATCGAGTAAAATCAGTTGGAAAACCAGAGGTGGTATCAGGAAGCTAAAATGATGTATCTAGTTTCAAGAAGCAATATTGGATTAAATGAATGGTTTTATCACAAATGAAAGCATCTATAAAAAAATATAAGGATCCCATTCTTGTGGTCGACACTTTGGGGAATTTAAGAGACTCTTACAAGCAACATTGTTTGATCACAAGCTTCAAGCATAGACATATAGTAAAAGAAACATGCATCAAGAGATTCATTTGTTGCGTTATGTTTCAGTTTGTAATTCTTCCTCTTTTGTGTACACATTCTTGTAAAATCCACCCCTCTCATCTAGCTTCTTGTATCAGATCCCATTAATAAAAGCTCAGGTAGTGGTTTATGCAACATATTTAGTGTTATTGTGTGATATATAGCCATGGCATAGAAGTGATTTCCTCTTAACAAATGACCATTTCTTGTCATTTATTCATATGTTTAAATGATATGCAGAGGGAACCTCCATTTATTTGAATATCTAAAGATGTATAACTGTTTGAAGCATGTTTTATTGATATGTATGGATGTCTAAGAACTATTGAATTCTTAATTTCTCAGCATGTTATTATATTTCCTTAAGCTATAAGATTCATTATATGAAGTTCCTTATATTATTATCTTGTTTTTATTCTAATTCACCATTTTACTCACCTTTAAATATAAATTTTGTGAAACACTTGTGGACATATGCCTCATGGAGCTGATATTTTTTGATATCTAAGCTTGAGATTGTTTGAGGGCCAAGAGTATTGAAAGAGAGAGAGAAAAACTTACCAAATCTTGCACAATTTTTCGTTATTGCAAACATGCCTTTAATATTCATCCTTAGTCTTAGTCCCTGGTGTTCCTTGGCATCATTCCATCGATAGCTTGGAACATTGATAGGGATAATATTTGAAATGGCATCATTGTCGGGGAATGAAATTTGAAGACATATTTCCCTGGATACGACATTGTTAGCTTTGATCCTTGACAATGAACAAACCTCAGACATGTGGTTGTTAATGTTTTAACTTGGTGACTCCCGAGAAGGAAAATCTAGCATTCATCAAAAGATACACCATAAGTAACCCTAATATTGAGTAGGTTCTAGTATACTCAAATCCAGGAAAGTTCGTGACCTAGAGGAACATTAGA